>JAOVVI020013061.1:0-11998 GCA_028571085.2 Nepenthes alata | reverse complement strand
AAAAATTTTAAGATCATTTAAGTCAAAGTCAGTTTTGGATCAGATCATATCGGTTGAGTAACACCTGACTAATATCTAACACGCGTACTGCATGTTCTGGGCGAAGGAGTTGCCCCTAAAGGACCCTGACCGACACTCGAGTGTGCTTTTAGCAAATTGCTCATATCCAATATGCACCTGAGAGATACTTGTGTGCCATAGTATTTTGCTTTAGCGCTTGATATGTGTCTAACCATTCAATATGATTAATCGTTCGATCGAATTGATCGTTCGATTTATTATCTAAATATCCAACTATTCACATCTTTCGTCCTATCTTTTATTTGTCTTTTAGCTATTTAGACATTTAGTCATTTGGCCACTCGGCCGTTTGTTTTAGGTTTTTCTTCTAATTAGGGTTGAATTTAATATATGAACTTAGATCAACTGAGCTAATTGATTCTTTTTTTTTTGTTGAACTTGTTATTTCTATACTTTTTATATTAATAAGTCCAATCAATATTATTTTAAGTAATATTTAATAATATATATTTAAAATAATAGGATATTATTTTAATAAAAAAAGATATACATAATCATAAGGATTTAAATAGTTAAATAATTTAATATTTTTTCAAAATAATTAGATAATATTATAATTATTAAATATTTGCAAATTCAGTAATCCACTACGAGGGGGGGGGGTGCGATCAACTTGGTTCTGAGCGTAAATTTCAGGTAATAAAAAATATACGTATCTTCAGTTCTCAGCATGAGGAATGTGACGCCGATGCCACGAAGTCCGACCTCCCTGTGATCGGCCATCTCAACGGTCAGTGATTGCTCTTCTACTGGCAGCATATCTTCTCCCTCCTGCTTTACTTTCAATCCTGTCTTGATTTTGATTGGGACCTAGGTTGAATATGATCCTTCTACGGCCATCAGATTATCAAAATTCAAAATCCCATTGAACCTACCGTCAATTCTCAGCTTCGTGAATCACGAGTCCAGCCTCGCTCTTCTTATTTTCTTGTATCTCAAAATTTCCACTGGGGATTGTTTTTTTGCTCTATTCGAGAAATCCGATTCGATTTCTGGAAGATCTGTTTGCTTTAGCTACGAGTTTACTATATTATGGGTTCTAATTGTTCTTTTGTTTGAGGAATCGAGATACTTATTGTTGAATTGGATTGGTTGATCTGAGTGTGCAAGAGAAGCGGCGTTAGGGTTTTCAAAAGTCATGTTCTATGGTGCAGTAGTATGGGATCCGTGGCTCATTGTTGCGCAAATCGTTTGCCTTCAATGTTTGTACTACCTAACACTGGGGCTATTCATCGCGGTTCTTGTTGGTACTCGGGTATCTAGGATGAGTCTCGTCTATTTCTTCGATTTCGCCACCGTCACGGCTTCTACTGTCACCGGTTGGGGTGTGATCGCTTCATTTATGCTCAGCGCTGTAGCAGGGTAAGCAGTCCCCGTTTTACTCTCGACCATGTTCCTTTTTTTTGTGTGTTAAATATTAGACAGTGTTTCCGATTCCATGATCAGATAAAAAAAAAGAAAGTATTTTCAAATTTTAGCATAAGAGTGCCGCTAGTGAGATTCTCTCTGGAAGGAGTGTCATGATAATTTTGTTTTTTTGCTTTTTTATTTCCCGGGGTGGTGGTGGGGGGAGGAGTTGCTGGTATTGAACTCAGGTCATTAGCTTGGGCAAGGAAATACTATGAAGGTTCTCCACAATCATAGGTTGTCACATGCACCCAATAGTCTGTATTGGAAGTTAAATGGATGAATAATGGGGATTATATCAAATGATTCAAAATAGATATTCAATGTCCACTATTTATCCATCTAACTTCTAATTTTAGCCGCATGGTAGACGGGAAAACTTCTCCATTGGGAGGACCATAACAGCTCTATGAGCAAGGGCATAGCCAATTCCCAAGCTACCTGTGTTCCTCTCAATCTGATGACTAAAAAACCGTATCCTAATATATGCTCTTTTTGTTGGTAGGGGTGCTATGTTTTTTTTTTTTCCTGTTTGAAATTAGGATGATTGCTATCACATTTAATATGTCATCGTTATATTAATGTGGGACTTCTACCTGAAAATGATACTAAAGGTTCCATTATTTGCTCTCTTTGATGGATTTCTAAAATGTGGCAATATGTTTCATTGTTGCCTTCGTAGGCAAGATGAGGAATCAGGAATGTTTTAATCATTGACTCTTGTTATTTTGACTTGGAAACCTGAGCTCCTGCAGTCCTTCTGATATCATCAAACAGGTGCTGCAGGCTAGTTAGTAATTTTTTGTCTGTGTTGAAATATTTGGATGTGGAAGGCGATTCTTTTGCTTTCATGTGATTTATTTGGAGGAAGAGACTTTCAAATTTTCAGATGGGAAAATAAACTTTAATCTAAGGTTTATGGGTAATTAAACCATTTTATTGGGATGGTGAATAATATTATAATACGTTGTTCATCCTTATGTGATTGGTTATATATGAACCTTCCGAAGTTCATTTTTTCGGTGTGCGCATTTTCTGATGAAGGATTGCTTTCAATTGAGATTTGGGATTTTGTGCAGATGAGTAGAGGAAGGTGATTAGGAGCATTGTTGTAGTTTTATCTTTTTATTTTTTTTTTTGGATTTGGTTTGGTCAAAATATGATGTGCATTTTTTTCGGGGATAAGGTCATCCCAGTTCATGCAAATATTAGTTAATATTGTAAATATCAGCTAATATGTATCGATATCAAGCCCTCTAATATCAATATTTTTGATACTATGATAATATTGTAATATATTTTCGTATTGATAATATATAGCAATATATCAGCCAGTATGTCTCTGCAGCTTATGATTTTCATTTTTTTTTCTTTTTGGTATATTCGGTATCAATGTGTATTGTCTAATATGTCTGATACCGATATAGCTGCGATTAATATTGATACCGATATTTTTATATCCTTCTTTATCATTGTTGGACGGAGTTGTTCATTTGGTTTATCATAGGTCATTTCTGGCTGCGCTATTTGAGACAGTGTTACTATCAGATTGTGGGAGAGATATGAGACGCTTGTTTCAGTAATTATTCATTGCTTTCCTTTTTTGAAGATGGCACACCTCATTGAGGGCATGCTGTCCTCTGATGTGTATTCATATGCTCTTTCTTCTACTGAAATTCTTCTTCTTTTTTTTTGGTTTTTTACGTTGTATATCCTAAGTGCAAACTCATTTTTGGTGCATTTTTTTCTGAAACTTCTGTACTTAATTAAATATCTATTGTAGGAAATACATGGGCATAAAGAGTTCTGGAAGATCTAATTTTTTAATATTTCTTCTTTGAGCAGAGCTGGCTACATGGTTTATCTGATTGAGAGGGCAAAGAAGTGCTTAGATTTCTCAGCCACCCTTTATATCATTCATCTTTTCATATGTTATATATTTGGCGGGTGGCCTTCCTCCATTACATGGTGGGTCGTGAACGTGACAGGACTTGCAGTGATGGCTTTGCTTGGCGAGTATTTGTGCATAAGACGTGAATTGCGAGAGATTCCCATCACCCGGTTCCGCTCAAGTAAGTAGATATCTCTTCTATGTCTTTAGCTTCCAAAAGAGCCTTATCTTTCCATTTTGTCCTAAGCATTGATACAAATATCGGCCGATATATATCATTATTTATCGGGGTCTCTTAATATCGATATTTTTTGATATCGTGACAATATCTTGAGATAATTTTGTATCGGCAATATATCGTGATAGACTGATATTTAAAATATCAGTTAATATAGTGCTGTCAGTATACAATTTATAGAATTTTTTTCCTTCTAATATTATCTGATACCAATGTCGCTGTTGATATTTTCATCCAAGATGCTGAGCATTGTATAATTTTTATGGATTATTGCAATCTACAGCTTGCCGCTTTGGCTTTGGAATAACTTGTTTCGTTATTAATATGTACTTTTATTGTATCACCTTTCATTTGTCATCATTTGAACTCTATTGGTGTTTATGATGCTTGATTCATTCTTCATTTGGGTGGGTCATGGTCGGCATTTGTGGCAATCTTCCGTACAAAATTTGCTTGATTTATGGAAGCAAATAATTATTGAGTTTATGGAATAGTCATATACACAAAATACTCCATTGAGTGGTGAGGTTTGAATAAAGCTGTATTGTCTAAAGTTCATGAACATTATATTGCATTAGAGGCATCTTCACTGGGCAATCAGTCTAGAAATCTAATTTCTACAACTTTGTCCTCTGTCTGAGATCCTCACTTAATTGTTCACCACCTAGTCATCTACCAACCAACAATTTGTAACAGTTGTGTCCTTCCATGTTGATCTGGGTACCCAATTAACTTTATCAAGTTGTCCAACTATTTTTTGTTAAAAAAAGTTGGTAAGAAGTGAATTCATTCTATCCACACCATAGATGAAAATATCAGTATCAGTATCAATCACGGTCATATCGATATCAGACATATCGGATTATACGTCTCCATATCAGATATATTGGAAGAAAAAAATATATAAATCATAAGCTTACAAGAGTATATCGACCGATATACCACTGATATAGTAATATATCGCGATATTATTATAGTATTGAAAAATATATGTATTCATAGGGTCCGATGCCGATATGTATCGACCGATATTTACATCTATGATCCATGCACTGGGGCGGGTGGTTCCCGAGACACAATATATACAATTGAAGAGGAAAAAACAACATGAAACCTGACCAGACATCAATTGACTGAATTTCACGGAAAGAAATAAGCGAAATAAAATAACCCAGTACAAGAAAAGGGAAAGGAAAGAAAGCAAATAAAACATCAAAATTCAACCGAACTGTCATCGAGTCCTTTTGAAAAAATCTCATCCAATCATAGTTTGCCCAATTTGAAAACTCTGTCCTGAAAAAGGAATAGTTTCTGGGAAATAAAAGGGGAAAAATGATGTAATCCCGCACCAACAAATAATAAAAAGCCCAAATAAGAACCCTGAAAAGAGTATACCACCCAAGCCAAAAAGCACAAGGCGGCAGCCCTCACCTAAATTAAAATAGAAAACAGAATACAGAAGAGTAATGAATAATTAATAAAAGAAAAGAGGAAACAAATCTTGCTCAGAATTTTCCCTCTTTTAGCTTCCTTTCCCTTACCTGTTTGGTGCCTCTGATTTTTCCAATCTACATGATTCAATATCTTTTCAAAAAAAATTTACTAAACTCTATACTTTGATAACCAAACCTGGGAAGTTTTCTTATAATTAGCATAATCTAAGTCGCCTCTTAATCTACAAAATGGCTCCATTTGCTGCTCTGAAACATTAGAAAACTCGGTTTGAGAAATTCCGATTCATCATCATCAGCTGCAACATCAACCCCAAACCCTTTTCTTACAGATAAATAGCATGGGTCAGTTTCTGACAGTAAGGCTGATTTTGTTTCTAGTTTAACAATATCAACAGTTTGATGGAGGAAACAGTTTGGTGAAATGGTTGATAGAACTACTCTTTTTCATGCTGCACGAGCTTGTTCATGTTCAAGCTGAGGGTTTCAGTGCTCATCATCTCTGCTTGTTACTTGAACCTTTGTTTCAATCTTTCTTACGGTAGTAGTGATTTTATTTTGGGAATTACAGATAGCTGCTGTGGAAATGAGATGCCTTAGTATTTCAAAATAGCTTGTTATTTAAGTTGGAAAATTGTGAAATAAGGGTTGATAGTCAAAATTCAAGCTGACCCTAACCCGTTGATCCGTATTGATAACAAGTTGAAGGGTCCATGCTGTCAAGTATAGGGTCGCCAGCTACCTGATCTAGGGACTAGATGGCCATTATTATGGTCAAATTCTCAAGTTTTAGCTATAAGTCGGGTTACTATATGTTAAGTAACTGGGTTGCTGGATAACTAAAAAAAGTCAGAGCGTGGCTAGACTAAGAGTTGATTGGTGAAGATCAGTATAGGCAAGCCAAGGATTGGCGGATTGTCAAGCTTAACAATTGACTCTCTACGCTTAGCTGATTTCTAGATTTCTTGACAATGACTCATTATTGACCTGAACAAGCACAATCTCTTATTCCATGGTCAGGAGTGGATCTCCAGGATACAATCTTAAATGTGCATACTAGTAGTTCACTCTAGCAACCAATTAGAACGATCAGCAACTCCTCTTAAGTAAGAACGACCAAGAACTCCTCTTCAGGGGAACCGTTAGTAACCTCTCAAGAAAACAGACACCAACCTCTTAGAATAATGAGCTTTATGCCTATATAAATACGAAGTCACATAACACAATAAGGGCATGTTAAAATCGTCTACCAATCTCGCTTCTTATGATCTAAAGATCTTGAGATCCCTCAAGATTTTGGGTCATTTTTTTACGAGTCATACATTGATTGAACATGTCATTTTTGCTCGATGTTTGCGTGAGGATTTGTTTTAACGAAGGATTTCAGTAAGGAAAGATCAGCGCATGGGGGGCATGTGATGGGCGAATGTATCAGTATGGGCAAGATTTAGTGTTTGATATACTCCTGAAGAACGTATGTGCGTATAAATAAGTGGCACTCAACGCCTAATACATACCTAAAGGGTGTATGTGTGTGGGGTGCTCAAAAGAGTCAGGCATGATGTGCGCATAATAGGCGCTCATGTGCCAGTGGTGATATAAAAGCCTACATTCCATTTTTAGAGTTAATTCTAAGAGCCGTTTTTTCAATGCAAGGAGCGCCACATGAAGAGAAAAAATGGAGAAAAGAATGAAAAGATTTGGCCACCTGTTTGAGATCTGATCGGAATTCCATCATCCGCTAAGTTTGGACATGTTATTTTACCTTCAATTATAGGATGCATTACCTGTTGGTTGTTATTTTCTCGTTACATTTGCTCTTTTTGGTTGTTAAGTGTGGAAGGGTTATAATTAACCTGTTATTCACATGGGTGGTTTTGAAGAAGCTCTTAGGGAGGATTATTTTGTAATCAAATATCATTATAGTAGATACTGTTCGGACAAAATGTCCCATAATTTTCTCTTAATTGAGAAAAGTTTCCACATAAAATTATTATATAATTTGTATGTTTAGTTACTTATTCTTTGTTGGCCCTCATGTTCAATCAGAAGAGAAGAGTGATTGATGTTAACTAGGGATTTGATTTTTCCATTATGCCATAGTTGAATCCCAACATTCCTCCCCCTTCTTTCATAACTAAAAGAGCGTTGCTATGACAGAAACCTCAAAACTGTAAACAAAAACTTCAAATTTGTTCTATTTTTTCTCTCTTCAAAAAACTCTGAAGATTTGGCAACCAAAGTTGGTTGCTAATGTCAATAACATTGAATATGCCCATAACATTGGAATAGTTTTTTATGATTCCAAAAGACCATTCACGTGATTTGGTAAAAATTAAAATCTCAGGAAGCAAATTCACAACACATTCCTTAGAAGCATGGACATGGATACAACATGTGTGATACTGACACAGTGACATTCTATTTTTCTACGAGTGAAGGCATGATATGATGGAAACATACTAAATAAAATCGTTGATGCATAACTCTAATTTATACTAAATTAGCAATTTATTTCCTTGTTTCTTTATCCAAAAAATTTCATAGGAAAGTTTACAATTGAATCAATATTAATGATTAATGAGTTATATTATAACATTTTCAATAAACTATTATAGTAGAAGAAAAATAATAATATAATATAACAAACTAAGAAAAAATTTAATGTAATACATTTTTTATATATTAACCAACATTTATATTTTAACTTAATCATTTTATACTTTATAATTGTCAAAAAATATAAAATATAAAATATAAATCAAACATTTCAAACGAAAAAGTGTCCCAAATGCATCCGAGCACGTTCGAAGCTTGTCGGAATTTTCAAAAAAACTAAAAGGGTAGCAAATTTGTGGAGATCCCCACAATTTGGGTTATAAATACACATGCGTATACATATACGTATGTATATATATATATGTATGATTATTTATAACATAACACTGACTAAAATACTATTACCAAGGAATGTGCTATTAGCATATTCATTCTAGCAATGGGCATATTCTACCATTAATGATAAAATGGAGAAAATTCAACCCCAAAGCTTTTGGAGACATAGATGTCTGCAATCCAAGATGCAGGGTCGATAGAGCTCTAGTCTTCTTCATTGCTTCGTGTGTACTAGGTCAATCATCCCTTTGCTATGCCTTTCGGTGTCCTTTAAGTGGCATTTCGTGGTCATTTGAGCGTTGCAATATGGATGTTGCATGGATTAAAATATCAGTATCAAATATATCGGATAATATGTATCGGTGTCGGATATATTAGAAGAAAATACTATTTTGTCAGATATATGGCTGATATAAAAACATATTGCAATAGTATTTGAAAATATTGATATTGTGAGCCTGATATCTATATATGTCGGTTGATATTTATATTGATAGTATGTTGTTTATTAAGAAACAAATACTTATCTATACCTGGGAGATGGGATTGGACGGGTAGCAGAGAGATTGGAAGGTGATGAGATTGTTCTTTTTCCTATTCTAATGCTTAGGTGAATTTTCTTTTTTATCTTTAAATACTGAGGAAAATGTTAAGTAATATTTTCAAATGTGTTGCAAATAGATCTATCGGTTCACTAATTATTGATGGTTATAGAACAGTTAAGTGGCTTAAATTAAACTTGTTTTTATTCAGCGATACAAAATTAAGAAGTAAGATCGATCATTTCTTGTTTTGATGGGAAAAACCTTGCGGTTTTTTTATGATGGGAATAACCAGGCAGAAATTTTGAAATGACTACAAAATGCCAATATATGAATTGGCTCATTATTTGTGTTTATCAACTTGGAGGACGAATAATGAATAAAGATATCTATTTAATGCATTTAAGTTAATTCATGAAGAAAGATACCGGATGATATGGTGGCCGTAATGATGTAAATATCATTCAATATATATTAGTATCGAGGAGCCTGATATGATATTTTCCAATACCACTACAAAATCGATATATGTTGTTATATCGGTCAATATACTCGATATGTTTCCAATATGACCTTGCTAATTTATAGTGTTTATAAATTTTTTTATCTAATATATCTGATATTGATACGGCCGCAATCGATACTGATACATCATCGAATCTCGATTGTTATATCGATTAGAGAGTCAAGAATTGTTTCACATTGTTCGATTGGTCTGACGCAAGTCTAGTCTCCGTATGATCTAAATTTGATTCTATACAATACAACAAATATACAATCAAATGATTGACGAGACTCACTCTCCGGTATATCCTTTGACGCTTAAATTTGTAATCCTTTTTTGTAGAAAGAAACGAGAGGATGTAAAGTGAGAATATTTATAAGAATAATTTTTGTGATGCGCGTTTAATAGAAAGCGTCTTAATGAGAAAGAAAGAGGACGCTTGAAGTGTCTTAAGATTGTCTTTTTGTTAGCTTTTTTGTGGAGCATCATCCCCTCTCTTATTAGGAAGGAGGGGTTTATGCAAAAATAAAGGGCAGTCGATTTTTTCAACCAACCGCCAAAGGAACCGTTGGATGGATAAGAAGACGCCTATCGGCCAACGGTTTCTAATTTGCAACCGAGTCCGTTGAACTAGATAAGTGAAGGAAACTATCTGCTTTGGCATGTTAAAGTTAATTCTGTCTTCCTTCAAAAAGTAAACTACTCGGATAAGACCGACAGGCTTATATATTAACTTTGGGCTATATGGGCCGATTAGGTCTTTATTTTATTATGGGCCGAATCCTTTGACGGACTTATCTCTTTGGCCGTTAGCAATCATTCCCATAAGATACAAATACCGATTTTTCATCCACAAGTTGGGGGAATGTGTATCTGTTTTAAATCTCCAGGGACATGCCCAGCTTTCATTATCCAATTTGGTCAAATTGCGCTCAAAATCAGATTATCAAACAAAATTAGATAAATAAAACTCTGGCATAAAATTAAATGTGTGGTAAGTTGGTGGATAAAATTTGAGCTTTTTCTTATGCTTAAGGCGCAATTTGAATGAATTAGTTGTGGCTTTGGATTGTAGATATTTACAGTTTGTTTGGTTTTAGAAAAAAACTGTAGAAAAGATAAAAATTGAAGGTAAATGTTTTCTCATATTTGGATTACATGAAAAATTAAAAAAAATATATATCTGATATATATATTTAAAAAAGGCATATTAACATAAAGAAAGTACTTTTCGTTTTTTTCTTCATTTTTTTAATTTAAATTTACCTGTAACCAAACAGGACCTTAATATCTATTCATAAGACCTTGCAGAGATTATGACAAAGAGTTGCAGAACTCGTACCACTTTCTTGCTCATAACACAAATGTGGGTTGTGTTATGGTCTTTTCATCACCATATTTAATCTTTTTAATTGTTGAAGTCTATAATTATAATATAAAAGACTAAGATTAAGACAGCATATTAATATCTATATTTGCTTCGGCATTAGTTGAGATCTTACTTCTTTTGTCTGCAGCTTACCTTTAAAATCCTCCGTTGCAGGCGTTTGATTGAGAACAGAAATCTCAGCAGGAAAGAACAGGTGTTTCCCTGTACTTTTAATGGCGGCAACGATGATGCGAACTTTATGCGTGAAGAAGCTTACGAGAATTCTGGATCTGACGACGACGATTGGGAAAGGATCAACCGTGCGATCAGATTATATTCCTTTAGCTTGAATTTTGAAAAAAATATTGAGAAAAGTGAACACGTAGTAGAACTCCATTGTCACCGTTACAGGCTGTTCTTCTTCAAATATTGTTGCTGCAAGATCTAGATGGTTTTGTTATGCCTTGTTTGGTAGTTTTCTACGGCCGTTTTTTCTGGCTTTTGAGAATTTAGATTTGCTTCTTTCGTCGGTTGAAAAATAACTTACTAAAAAATATTTTTTATTTTTTATTTTCGGTATTTAACACGATCGACAATGGGAACTTAAAAATTGTAAAGTAAATTTTTTTTTTAAATTGAGAAGTTTTTTTTTATTCATTACTCAATAATTTTTCTAAATTTAATTTTTTTATTTTTAAATAAATTATTATGATTTAATAATTTATTTTAATTATTTTTAATTTTTTAAAAAATTATTAAATTATAACTATCTATTTAAAAATAAATAATATAAATTAAAAAAAAAGACATTGGTCTCTTTAAGAGATGGGCCACCTTGATCCCCCTAGATCATCCTTAGCAACAATGTTTATCCCGTCATAAAATAAAAAATAATAATAATAATATTTAATTAATAATAAATATAAATATTTTTTTATCTATAAAATATTATCCCAATTTATAAAATATTATCACTGTTAATGATTATAAATATATATTATCATTTATCAATTTGTACTATAATCTATAATTTTTATATAACTCAAACATCCAAAAATATACATGAGAATTCATGGGTTTAGCCTACCCAACCTAGAAAGAGAGTCGAAGCAGAGCAGTGAATTTGATGGCCAGTACCAACGGCCTCATTGATTTAATCGGTATAGATAAAATTTTATAATCAGTCAGAACAATATAACAGTCAACCGTTTCATTTTATTCTATCTGTGGACGGTTGTCACTGGATAATGACAATTTAACCACTCTTCAACTTTATAAATACATGTTCATCCCAACAAAAGGGGGAGCCTAAAAAAGGAAAAAAGAGACGATACAAGACAATATATAGTCAAAAATTCACATTGAACAAGTGAATCCTAACTGCGATCCAGCTTCTAACGGTGATCAAAGTAACCTTCCAACCCAAGCTCGTGACTGTGGAGACATTGTATCCACTCTGAACTCTCATACCACCGGGATGGTACAAAAGATTCAAAGAGAGAAAAGCCCCCGCGCTCGCAGCCAGATTAGAGGCTAGTAGGTGTTCTTCTCACCACTATTGTTGCTCAACAATTCTTCCTCCTCCATATAGCCATTCTCTCACGGTCAAATTTAGCTCC
>JAOVVI020013060.1:0-11998 GCA_028571085.2 Nepenthes alata | reverse complement strand
TCCCTTAAGTAAACTCTAAAATTCTCATTGAGGGTACGCAAGCTCTTCCTCACACAACGCCCAGGAATGCTTACAGAGTATTGGAAAGAGTCTTATCATCTCTTCCTCTCTAGCCAAACGTTCGTCTTCCAATCCTACCAAAGGCCTCCAGATTTCTGGAGACCTATTCGGCTTTCTAAGAGTCATTCCCTGAAACTTAAACGATTTTGAGACTTTTCTTCCTCACGCTATCTGTGAGCAGGAAGTGAGAGCTCACGTTCTTGAGAAGCCAACACTCCTAACTGACCTACTCATTCTCTCTCGCTTTCTAGTTTGCCTTCCTTGCTTAGAAGGCTTTACTGACTTGAGCGTTAGAGTGTTTTCAACCTCTTGTTAACTTTAGTGGTGTGCAGGGTTCAAACTCAGCGAATGGAGCCAGGTCAAGCAATTAAGACAAATCCAAATTTGTTAAAAGTCGGATCCAGGTGCGTATCATTGGCGCTGTCTGTGGGAAGCACTTACAAAATCCAACCATAACTCTAGACTATGCTCTCTTTCACCGTCTGATTCACTCGCAATGGTGAACACAAGAGCCCAAGCTAGCGATCCCGCTAGAAATGTTACTTCTCCCGACCAGGACCACGCTGCTGGTGCCACGGTCAATGAGGCAACGGGGGGAGTGCCAGCGCCGTACTTTCAACAACTGATCTAGCCCATCATGATGAAATTTTAAAGATTACCCAGGCCTATTGGCCAAGGCTATAGACTCATTGAATACATCAATGTAAAATGTGTGTGGCCCAGAACATCTAAGGGCATCATAGACCTGTTATTGCCTCAAAGTTTTGTGGCCTGGAAGGCCATAGTCCCTCTAAGCAGCTAGCTGTAGAGGGACAGCTCCACATAGCTAGTCAGCAGGCTAAGGTGTTGTTCATTAATTGAATTAACTAGACAAATCACTCCACCAACTACCACCCCTAGAATCAAGAAAGAGCTCTCATTATGTTAATCCTTACTATGTTTGGACTTAGTAAGTTTTCCCGTGTTGAGTGAAATTTAGCCGTAGGCTCCACTCCTGGTGGAGCCCTTTCATCAATTCCTTTAAGTTTCATCCTTGCGACCATACTATCATCGGAACCCAAAAACTTTGATTTCTCATAAGGTGTCGGCGGCATCCAACAAGTAATATCTGCCGATCATTGGTTGGCATCTTTTATGGTTGAGACTAGGATGGTATCTAAAAATTTTTGAACCCCCAACTTTCATTCTAGATTAATGAAAACATCCTTGGCAAAGGCTTTCACAATTGTTTGTCTTTCATAAATCTAAGAATTTCAGCTCTGACTATGAAATACGAATGCCCTCGACTGCCCCTGTTAATCATCATGCCAATCCTGAAGGCCAACACAATAGGACCAAAATCCTATGATGTTATCCCATGTTAATGTTTCCAGAGCTTAGACCTGCTTTGAGCACTGTAATTTCTTCAAAGTAACAGTGTTGGAGGCACAACTTGGCAAATTAAGGCCAGGAGTGCATCGCAGAGAGAAGGGACAAGACAATTGGTTCTCACTAGAGGCAGACCGGTCGCCCCATCCCAAGGTCCAACTACGAGCTTTTTAACTACAACAACTTAAATAAATGCTATTGGAGCTAGAATTACCATGGCTGCTGGCACCAGACTTTCCCTCCAATGGATCCTCATTAAGAGATTTATATTATACTCATTCCAATTACTAGACTCAATGTGACTAGTATTATTTATTGTCACTACCTCCCTGTGCCAGGATTGGGTAATTTGTGCGCTTGCTGCCTTCCATAGATATGGTAGTTGTTTCTCAGGCTCCCTCTCCGAAATCAAACCCTAATTCTTTGTCACCCATCACTACCATGGTAGGCCACTATCCTCCATCGAAGTTGATATGGTAGAAATTTGAATGATGTGTCGCTAGTGACCAAGCTATATGATCTGTCAAGTTATCATGACTCATTAGAGCAACGGGTTAAACCTGCGTCAACCTTTTATCTAATAAATGCATCCCTTCTAGAAGTTAGGGTTTGATGCACATATTAGTTCTAGAATTACTACGGTTATCCGAGTATAAGATACCATCAAACAAACTATGACTTATTTAATGAGCCATTCGTAGTTTCATCGCCTGAATTAGTTGATACTTATACATGCAAGGCTTAATCTTTGAGACAAGCATGTGACTACTGGTAGGATCAACCAGGTAACATTCCTTTTTTGACAACGACAATCATGAGCCTTGCCGACCGATTTGAACACCGATCAGGAGGTCAACAAGTGTTTGACTGTCGTTTGTGACTATAGCGATTGGGCTAACGAGACTTCTCGTACATAACCTGGATCTCAATCTTCTGCATCCAAGAGAACATGCTAAAGCCCATCACCCACCTAAGTTACATAGAAAATGCAACATGGGGGACAATGAGCCTTATGAATCCTCTACCCGACTGCCCTATGGGACACCGAGCAGAAGGCAACTTCTCAACAAGATAAATTTCTTCAAATGGGTATGCAACACTAGAAACTACACATCAACCAAGGCACATAGCTCTTGGCCTTTCGGTGAAGAGGCACGTGTGCATCTGGTTCAATGTGTAGATGAAGAGCCCAATGCACACATGCCATCACGTATGCTCATTCAAGCTCCAGCAGTTGTTCTACAAGAAAATTGTAACGCCGATGAAATTAGCTTGTCAAGTTCCCTAATAAGCACCGCTAGACATGACAACTCGAGATGGGATAACCCAAGCATAAGATCAATGTGCACTGAGTGCATGGGACCCATGCCACAAAATCATTGCGTGGAAAAACACGTATAAACAACATGGCACATGCAGCACCATGCATGCCATGCCGACTTGCACCTTTAGTGAAACATAGATAGATGGGACAACCCGAGGGTATGGTTGACACACATCGAATGCTTGGAAACCAGTACCGTAAAATCATGGCATGGTGAAACACGTATGAACAACATCGCACACACAACACCATGCATGACATGCTGACCTGCACCTGCAGCAAAACATTGATAGATTTGAAAACCCAAGAATGACACACACAAAACTCATGGAAGCTCGGGACATGAAATCATGGTGTAGCAAATCACGCATGAACAACACGACACACGCAACACCATGTACGGCATGCTGACATGCACATGCCACAAGACACCAATTGTCGGGACAACCCAAGGACACAATCGATATGCACCGGATGTGAACCTAGGCTAGAAACCTTTGGTGTGGCAAAACACATAGGAACAACATGGGACACATAGCACAATGTATGGAATGCCGACATGCACCTTCAACGAAGTAGCGATAGATGGGACAAACATAGCATATGAGCGGTATACACCGAGTGCTTGGAAACTTGGGCTGTGAAATCATGACGCTGTAGAATATGTAAGAGCAACACTGAAGATGAAGCACCATGCACGGCATGCCTTGGTGACAAGCTTGGGTGGCAGTGTTGGGACGCCCCAACAGTTAATCAACTCCCACATATAGCGGCTTCTAAGCCATTTTGGCCTCAACGGGAGTAAACATTGGCCCCCCAACTTTCACAATAGGATTTTTAATTATTGCTGATAATGTTTTCAAGTGCATTTTTTGTTAGAAAGATAAAAATTAGGAGTAGCTTAAAACCAAGTCTAGATTTTTTTTGACTACAGGATAATATTTTAATAATTTTTCAAAAGTCGTGCAACTTTAAAAATTAATAACTCTGCCAAAACTTGTCCAAATGATGAGCTTTTTTTTAAAAAAAAAATTAGCATACATTGTAGAGAAAATTCAGATGTATCGGCGTCATGATTTGAGTTTGAAAAGGGGTCATTAGTCTGATTACTTAGTACAAAAATGTGCAAAAATTTGTATTCACTGGGATGTTGTGTTATGCCATGGAGCTACTAGGAGTGACACCTAAGGTGTTGAGCAGTGACCCTGGCACTACAGGGATATGTTGGGCGTGACATGGGAGGTGCTGGGTGCGACACTGGTTGTACCAGGGAGCAACCTAGGCACTATTTGATGTGACACTTGCATGACATGGGAGCTACTGGGTGCGATACCATCTTGACAAGGATGTTCCTCGAGCATGACATCAGCATGACACCAACATTACTGGGCATGACAAGGGAGCTACTGGAGCATGAAAAGTGACAACGGATCGGCACGGGCGTAATAGTGGTGCTACTGGACCTGACAAGGGAGGTGTTGGGTGTGACACCAACACTTTTGGGAGTGACAAGAGAGCTACATGAATACGACAAGTGACGCAGGTGTAGTTTGGAGAAACAAGGGAGTCACTGGGAGTGACAAGGGAGTTGTTGGGTGTGACACCGGCACAACAAGGGAGTTTTTGGGCACGACACTGACATGTCAATGGTGCTACTAGAGCACAATAAGTGACACAGGCACTACTAGCCACAACAAGGGCATCAGTGGGTCATAACAAGGGTGCTACGTAGGGTATCAGTGGGGAAAGTTGTGGGGCATGACAAGATCATGACACGGGCACTGCTAGGCACACGACATTGCTTTGACAATTATATGACCTAGTACAATCGGATTATTGTTGGGGTGCAGTAGGAACATGCCCTGAAAAGTTAGGGACATGGCTGACGGTGCTCTATTTTGTTCTGTTTTAGTTATCCTGCCTTGAAAAGTTCATGGTTTTTGCAGGAGAATCCTGAGGGTAATGCGGAGCGGGGTGGATAGCTGCGGCGGCAGCCATCCAACAATGAGCCTCTATTTTTTTTTTGCATCATTGATCAGCTTGGAGGAGGGATGAATTTGAGTGACATAGGGCTAAATCTCAGTGGATCATGGTAGCAAGGCCACTCTATCACCTACAATACCCCATCGCGTATTTAAGTCGTCTGTGAAGGATTCAACCCGTGGCTTAGTGGAATTTATAATTCTACGAGGACCACACAATGGGGGCGTGGTTTGAAATCCCAAAGCCAAAACATGATAATCCAAAAGTAATAATAATAATTATAATCAAGATGAGGTAAAATATACATGGGAGAATGAGTTTTGGAAGTAACAAGAGAGGAAACCGAGTGGCTTTATGTTGATCTACTGCCAAGTAGCACGGCGCCTGCCATGTGCTCGAGCGCGGTAGCAGGCACTAAAAACTAGTAGAGCCCCGCTAGCCGCACACCTGTCATGCTAGAGCGTGGGCATGGTAGTAAGTCGACGCTCATCGAGCACCTGCTACGCGCTCGAGCACAGGCGCGTTATCACTAAAGTGACCAAATTTGTTTTTGTCATAAAAAGGGAAAGGGGAGGATTTTGGGGATCGACCACGGTAGAACACGAAGGAGAAGGGGAGGAAAAGAGAATAGGAAGGGCGTCTCTACCAAATTTTATCCGATCAAAGTGAGGAAAACGGTAAATTGGGTGAAGGAAAGTGTACTTTGGACATTATCTCCCATTTTTATAGCTTTTCAGTATTTCTAAATTTGTATTTATGCTCTAAAATCATATTTCCCCGTGTTTAGTGTAAACAAAGTATGTCTCTCATAATTTCTTCACTAGATTTTGTGTATACATATGATTTTTAAGAACTATATCTCCGATTTTGTGTTTGGTTCACGTTTTGGCATTTGATTATGGTCTGGATAGCTTGCTTCAAATTCTACCTCAAACATTTTGAGATTTTTGGTTTAAATGCATGATTTTGTATATGTAATTGGATTTATGGCCTTGATTTCATGAATATACATGCATTTGGTAACCGTTTTATGTCCAAAAGATTCGTTGAAACCCTACGAACGAAGATTTAGGGATTGGTGTTTAAAATTTATAATTTTTTGACATGTAAGTGTAGATTTGTAAAGAGGTAATGTCCATGTTATGATTTGTATCTCAAGAATTTACATGGAATTATACTTTTGAGTTTCTGTAGATTTCTGAAGTAACTTGAAAGGTTATCTGTGCAATTCTGTCAGACTTTCTGATGTTCGATAAGTTATAAGTTAAGAAAGAAGAAGAAAAATATTTCTGATTCTGTTACTTAGGACCTAGGACAATTATTTAGCAAATTAAGGTTATTCGGCATGCCTTAGAACGTTATGGTGGTAATCGAGGATAACTCTATCCATGGAATTATATGTGGTCTGCCCTTCATCAGGGTGTTAGCCTAAAGGGTAGAAATTCTGATAATCCACCGACCTTCGAGAGGTTTTGGTATATAAACCCGTTGCAAGGGGTAATGCTATACAAGTTACTTGTTTTAATTGTGTGCATAACACAATCTATCCTCTATTGTTCACCCCTAGACTAGTAGGGTCTACTAGTTTGGTTCTAAAAAGGGATTTCTAGAATCTATAGAGTTTAACCCTGACTTATGATTTATGAATGCCTATTTTATTGATTTATAATTTTTGAAGTGAGTTTATATTGAATTATGCTTTCACATGTTTCCATGCACCTCTCTGTTCTTGAATATTTTCATGTTTCTATTCATCTGTACGTATATTATGCATGAAAGTATTACACCTGCATGTTTTTACTATACTTTGCTAGGCCTCAGCTCACTTTTTTATTTTCCCACCTCAAGATAAGTTGAAGCCCGATAAGGATTGAAGATAAGATTTGGCTAGAAGGAAAAAGGCTGGTTGGACTTAAAGATCCTTGAAGATTCTTGAGATCTTGAAGATTTTCAAATGTATATGATTAGTTTTCAATGGATATATATTCTGATGATGTAGCGATATTTTTATTTTGATGGATACATTGATTTTTGCTTTAGCGAATTGAGTTATGGTTATAGTTGCTTCTGCATTGGTTTTGATATTTGGATTTGTTTCGGTCCTTCATGGCATCTTTCTTAGACCTAGTACGGTAGTTTAGGAATACTATGTTGGAGCCATGGATGATATGGCAATTTGTGCTCTTGTGTATGTGTGTTGTAGGGTGAATTGTGATATGTGTAATGTTTTGTGCTTGTACAGGTTATTTTATGCAGGTTATATGTATGGTTTTGGCCCATTTTTAGAGAAAACTCTGCCTAAATTTCTACACGAGTTGATATTTTGAATACATTTGGGCATTTATTTGTATGTGTTTGATGGAGGTCCTTAATGGATTAGGATCTATTTTGTCATAGCTAGTATCAGAGAGAAGAGATCCCTGAGGAAAGATTTAAATCATATACGAAAGCTTAGAAAATGATTGTGACTGATCGAATTAGTAGATAATGTCTAGAATGACTACGTTAGGTTGAATAGTCCTAAATATTCTAGTTGTATTAGTTAGATTAGAATTAAGCCTGGACTTAGTGATTAAATTGAATAACATTGATCTCACGCCTTGGTAATCGATTTGGGTTCTAGATCTAGGTTAATCTGTTTTAATTTGAGGCAAGATGAAGCAGTTAGGATTAGAGGGAATGTTTAAGTTTTGGCCTTAAGGATTTAATTTTGAAATGCATCGATCCTAACCCCTCCCTCTAATTTGATTATTTGAGGATTAATAATCTTGTAATGTTTGTGGTTATAGGAAATTACATGACTTCTAGACAAGGGCCTTCCTCGGGGTGTTGGTCAACCATGAGGATGAGGAGAAGAAATTGAAGGCATCTTAAGGATTTGAATTTAGTCAATGTCGATCTAGTGCAGAATATGATAGTACCTAATTGAGGTCCTCAAGTTAGTACGTTGCTAAGAAAGGATGTTCGAATCTAATGATTAAATATGATGGATGGGGTAGAATTGACGGCATGAGGTTAAGATATGGATCCCGAAGACATCAAAGGTGTTGGTGGTGTCTGTCATGATTTGGTGTTTGAAAGGAAACAAGTTGATGTTATTTCATAACAGATTTGAAGTTGACCTGGGTGTTTGATATGAAAAGAATTATGGGACTCGAGGATAAAGAAATGTTGTAGAATATGTTGTGGATGCTTTATGAATGAATATTTTGTTTTGAAAGGATCTTTCGAGTATGCTTTATCTAGGGTAGTATAATCATACAATTTGGAATAGCTTGTGCTTCCTCGGGTTGGATAGAAAATAAGTCTTGTGCCTGGGATTGAGGTTTTGTAGTGATAACATTGGTAATGAGGTGATGCCTATCATGATGAAATGCAACATCCTCGAAATCCTTAATATCTCAATATATGCATTCTTTGGGACCTTGAAAGTATATTTTTGTTTTTAAGAGAATTTTCCATTGGAGGACCATAGATTTTATATGGGTGGCATCGAGGTCTGCGATATTTTTGGATCTGTATATATATTTAGTCAAATTAATATGACCATTGTGGGATGCCAACCTTTGACACGACATTTGGGGATATTCCATTATGAAAATGAATTTGTTGGTTGTTTTTAATTGATAGTTTAAGGATATGTCAGGGTTAATTCCGATATTCGAGAATCTTGTGTAACGCCGAGAATGTATGAATTTATTGTTATTAAGAATTACTCAAAAACTTTTGTGGTAAGTAGAATGAAGTTTGTTATGATTTTATTCAAAAAATTTTAGAAGCCTGAGGCATGGTTTCTTTTGTTTAAAGACAGTGCCTTGAGTTAAAAAGGAAAGGTTACTGTACACCCTACTGGGGAAAGTATAAGTTTGGGACATAGTAGTTTGGGCTTGAACATGATTTTGTGGATATTGAATGATGACCTTTTAGAAAGAAACAATTGATGTTGTAAAGGTATATGCACTTCTTGGGTTTAATTAGATCTAATAAACGATCTAACAAATATTTTCCAAGGATCGTAGAGCCACAAGGTGTTTCGCTTATGAATGACTAGTATTCCTAAGGATGAGATCTGTGAAGGCAATCTTCGAGGAATTTTGGTTAACCTTTTGGCCGCTTGTTCTGGTTGACTCCTGATGGGTTTGATGCGTTACGGTAGGATGTAATATCCTTTAAGAAATATAGAGTTGTGTTCATCACGCACCGCAATAGGGTCCTACCCCCGTTATAAGTGGGGGAGGAGCTTGCGATCGAAATTGTTTTGCTCGTAGTTAGAATTAATCGATGAGGTTTTTGCTTTAGGGAAATTATATGTGTTGTCCTATGATTTCTGAAGTTTGAGAAGATGGATCATCAAGGAGGAAATTTTAGGACTATGTTTTCTGTATCATGGGGATGGTTGTTCTTGATACAAGTAGAGGCAGAGCTCATAGTGAGAATGAGTAATCGAAGGCCCCATCTTGAGAGCTTGTTGGTCTTGCCTTTCAAGATAACTTTGTCTAAATATTTAAAGGTTAGTTACATCACTAAGGAAAGAACGATCGTGAAATAGTGTAAATCTCAAGGGTAAACCTCGATGTCTAAGAATAACAAACCCTAGTACTGACAAATAATATCGGGGTAATGGCATGTCGTATTTCTAAGTTGGGAAACAGAATCGTGTTTGGAACGTTGGGGTTATGAAATTATGAAATAAAAAACCCTTACGGTACGTTTGGTTGCTGGAATGGAATAATGTGAAAATCAAATAGTTATTCAAGGAATAGAATAGGATGAGAATATAAATAAAATTATTATTCTCATATTAGATTGTTAAAATATAATAAGGTGGGAATTAATATTCTTTTATTTTGTTTGTAGAATAGTATGAGGAATAAGATGGGATTAGTGATAATAATAATAATGATAATAGTTATAGTAACAATAATAAAAATAATATATAATAATAATAAACATAGTAATAATTATTATTACAAATAAAAATAATAATAACAATAAAACATAATAATAATTAAATAAATTAATAATAATAATTGTTGCGTTTCGGATCACGGGGTCACGTGCAACACAAGTATTTTAGGGTGCGTAGAGGGTTGAGAGGCAGAGATTGAGACAAAGGATTTTACGTGGAAAACCTTCCCTTGAATGAGAAGAAAAAATCACGAGACTCTAAGCCTGTTAAAATGCTTTCACTATGTATGGAAGTCTTACAAAATACAAGTTTCAAAAATTACTTCCTTGTCTCTTGTTTGTGTTTTCTCTCCTAAGGAAGTTCTCTCGTTGGGAAGCTTTGTCACCTTCGCTCCTTCATGTGCGAAAGAGAGGAAGAAGGCCTCCTTAGAATGGTCATCCGAGAGGTTGCCTCTTTCTCGTCTCCTCTGAGTCCCAGAGGCAAGAGCCTCTGCTGGGTATTTATAGGAAAAATCGTGTCATTGGGGAGAGGACATGTGGCAGCTAGTGGATGGCCGAGAGGCTGCCACTTGTCCTGCTGGACATGACAGATGCGTGAGGGGTCCATCCACCTGCCTCGCTGCCCGTGTCAGGAATCAATGACGTGTGCGGGATGGTACGCCGTTGGCGCCGCTGGTGCTACGTGTAGAATTTGAGGGTGTTAGGTACAGAGGTCATAGGCATCATTCCTGATTTGACTAGGCGTGCTCTGTAGAAAAGGCGTTCTGCAGTGGCTGCAGGCTCCTTGGAAATCGGCGAAGTTGCTTAGCTGGCGCTCTCAACCATGTGCGAAGTAGTCCTCGTCTTTGTGTGACGCACTTTGTCCCTTTGTGAGTTCGCGGACTCGTTTGAGGGAGGGGGCTCTTGGTCGTTAATCGCCCTATGAAGACCTTTAAGAATCTTTGGCTTCTTGTGAAGGGTCCTTGGGTTCTTTCTTGACCTGTCGAAATATTCTGCGCAGTGGTGGAAACTTCAAGGCTCTCGGGCTTTTTCTCTTGATCCTTGTGTCCGAGGGACAAGGTTCTTGAATACTTCTTAGACGTCCATGAGTCCCTATTAGTTAAAGAAGCTTCTTGGGCTCATCACGCCAGTCTTGTCGTGGGAAGCTAGCCTGGGCTTTTGGGCCTTTTGGGCCGTTTAGTCCTCCTGGTTCGTGGATTTGTCTCTGGACTTTTGACCTGGGCCCTTTCTCTAGGCCGAGTTTTATGGGTCCCTATATTGGGACACAATATAGCCCCCCATGCCAAAGGGTTCAAGGTCCTCGACCGTTTGGCATGAAGTCGTCGGTCCTTAAGGGAGGTTGATCCTTTTCTGCAGCAGTTTGTCCGTGCACGATGTCATGGCTTAGAAAGGACGTTTTTGAGGAGGCAAGAGTGTGACTATCCTCATTTAAGCTTGGGCCTTTTGTGGTGCTGGTCCGAGTACATGTGTGCCCTCGGGGAAGATGTGATGCTGGGCTTTGCGTGGGATTGTCCCAGAACTTCCTTTGAGTCTGCGACCCTTCCAGCGCCGTTGTTTGAGCATCTACTGGGCATTTAATGCTGAACTGACGTGCTGACAGTGGGAAGGTAAGGCCATGATTTCTTTGAGACGAATGGCCAATTGACGTGTGGCTAAGGTAATGAGTGCGCCCTTTTGTTTTTTCAAAACTATTTAAAGGCCTTCTCATCCCCGACTTTCCCTTTCTTCGCCTGCTTTCCATTTTCTTCTCCAAGTGTTTCGGCATTTGTTCTTCTCTTGTTGGAGCGTCTGCTCTCTATGCTTCTTCTACTTTCATTGCTCATAGCACCTGGAGTTAGGGAAATCACTTCCACCATAACGCTTGCCAAGCTTGAGAACATTCGAGAACAATACTGGATTCCCGAGTCTGTAGCTATAGTGATCCCGGGCTCGTATGACAGGGCGTGGTGCCCTCACGATTGTTTCATTTCCATGTACAAAATCCATCTTAAAGTTGGGCTTTATTTTCCTGTGCCGTTGGAGCTTTACAACATCATGAGGGGACTTGGAGTCCCTTTTGCCAGGCTTCAACCGAATGCCATCAGGTATTTGGTTTCTCTGTGTGTTTTCTTCTGTTGCCATAAGAAGCTGTTGGACGTTCTTACGGTCAAGGTTATGTTTTTCTTAACACATAACCTTGATTGGGTCACGATGACTCCATGCCAAGACTTCTCTTTGATGTGCGGGGGGAACCCAGACTCCACAAAGCGGTGGAAGGATAAATTCTTCTTCCTGGGCATCCGGGAGAATTGGGCCATCCCCCTTGTCTTGGTGAAAGTTTCCAGTCAGTGCCGCTCGGATCCTTCAAAGGAAGAG
>JAOVVI020013059.1:0-11999 GCA_028571085.2 Nepenthes alata | reverse complement strand
TTCGTCACCAAAAATCGTGTCTTTATATTACTGCTTACGCTCTTCTATATTTTTGCATGATTGATTAGTATCATTGGTATATAAATCTAAATATTTTTTTACGTGTATTGAATATTTATTATTTACTACTTCTGCTATATTTATCGGGGTCAAAACTTGTTTGTATCACATTAGCATAAAGAGTATTTTTTCAAATTATTTAATCAATTTTTATTTTGTCAATATTTCTTTAGGTATAGCAAGTACCTTTTTAATATGACAGACTATTGGTTGGTGTTGCATGCATACCATTTACAGGCTAGACAGGCGACCAATAGCTTTTGCCTGCAATCAAGTGACAGCGTGTCTACCCACTTTGGTCTAATGACCTTTACTTCTTACATTGATTGAGTTGCATTATGTTAATGATTGTGTTTGTTAAGTTGATATCGGCCTATTCAATCTGTTGTAATCGGTAAAGTATTTCAGTTTCATCTTTACCTCTTTCAAATTCGAGTATCGTACAATTTCAACAAAATATAATCATTCATGCATGTATCTGTGAATCTATTTAGCATCAAAGCATTCTTAATCTAGCAGCGAACAAAAATTACTTGGGCTAAATACGATTACATCACACTCGCAAGGGTCTAAGTGAGATTCTACAATGACAGTCTCAATCAACAAATCTGTTGCATCCTAATTTGTACTTTTTTGAGAATTTCAAATACCCATTTGACCTGATCAATAACTTAAAATACGTATTTGTTGCAATTGGGCTTTGAAAAACACTAACTTCCGGACCCTTGTTGAAGTATCTAGGTTAGCCATTTGGATATTAAGCCTTCTTCACAAAATAGGCAGTGAGGCGTCTATTGACTTTTTGCACAAATCTGTTGGCCGAAAATCGGGCGGCCGACCGATACAGGCACAATGAAATTGAATAAAAGGAATGGAAGTAGGAATAATGACAACTAATATTTACGTGAAAAACCCTTATGAATCAACGGAAAAATCACGGGATATTAAGTCCATAAAATTGCACTATATATGTGATAGAGATTATAAAACAGGAGGCAAAAATACGCACACAGTTTGGGCCTTCTTCCTCTCCTCTGGTTTTCTTTCTTTACTCTCACACACTCTCACTGCTTTCACACTTCTGCTCTTCCACACTTCTGCTTACATACACACATATATATAAGAATGTATATAAGACTAGCAGCAGCTGGATTACCACGCCTTACTCCATGGTTGGTGTACAGTTTCCAAGAAATATGCATCAGTGCAGCAGCCGACGGCACATGCCTGAAGCAGCAACAGACAGATCTGTTGTCTTAAAATTCCATATTACCTAAACAGACAGGTTAACCTACTCCTTTTCAGACATAACAGGTGTTCTGTGTTGCCTTAACAAGCCAGTCAGCCTTATTGATCGTCCTCCTATTCAGACCGATCAACGTCCTGTTGACCGTCTTTATTGTTGATCTGAGAACCCTCAGACAAACCGGCCAACGTGGACCTTCAGCTGATCAACCATATTGACCGACTGTTGACCAGAACTTCTTCACGGTAGTAATTCCCAACAAACTTTCCTCACGACCATGAGGAAGTTAAATCTATTAACTCGGCCATCTTGTCACATGCCTCATTCTTATCTTTCGGTAGAATCTTAGTCATCATGTCTGCCCCGTTCTCTTCCGTGCTAACATTGTCCAGTGACAGTAGACCTTCCTCCAGCACCTCTCGCACCCAATGATATCGTACATCAATGTGCTTTGATCTGGAATGGAGTGAAAAGTTCTTACATAAATGAATGACACTCTGACTATCGCAAAGTACCACATATCTCTCCTGTTTAATGCCTAACTCTTGAACGAACTCCTTCATCCACAACATCTCCTTGCAGCCTTCTGTAACTGCAATGTATTCGGCTTCAGTAGTGGATAGGGCTACGCACTTTTGCAACTTGGACTGCCAAGAAACTGCACCTCCCGCAAATTTCACTAAGTAACCCGATGTAGATTTGCGTGTGTCAATATCTCCGGCCATATCCGCATCCGAGTAACCCACCAACCGAGGCTTGTCACCTCCAAGACACAGGCACCTCTTGGAGGTTCCCCGAATATATCTTATGATCCACTTCACCGCGGACCAGTTCTCCTTTCCCGGATTGGACAGAAACCGGCTAACTGTTCCGACGGCATGAGCTATACCAGGTTTGGTGCACACTTGGGCATACATCAGGCTTCCTACAGCTGATGAGTAGGGAACGCCTTTCATGTATTTCTTCTCATCATCCAAGGTCGGGCATTGACGAGTGCTCAGCCTGTAGTGGTTCGCCAACTGTGTGTTCACGAGCTTTGATTTATCCATGTTGAATCGTTGGAGCACTTTCTCAAGGTAGCTCTCTTGAGACAACCACAATTTTCTTGCCTTTCGATCGTGTAAGATTCTGACTCCTAGAATCTGCTTAGCCGATCCAAGGTCCTTCATGGGAAATGACCGCCCAAGCTGCTCCTTCAGCTCCTTTATCTGGCCACTGTTGCGTCCAACGATCAGCATATCATCCACGTATAGGAGAAGGACAACAAAGTCATCATCCGAGAACTTCTGTACAAATACGCAGTGATCACGAGTTTTTCGCCGGTACTCCTGACTGGTCATGACTGACTTGAATTTCTTATACCACTGCCTAGGGGCTTACTTTAATCCGTACAGACTTTTTCTTAGAAGACAAACAAGTTTCTCCTTCTCCTTGACTTTGAACCCTTCCGATTGTTCCATGTAGATCTCCTCCTCAAGCTCTCCATGGAGGAATACAGTCCGGAAATCCATTTGTTTCACCTCAAGGTCCTGGGCGCCAGCCAGGCCCATTACACCCCGGATGGAGGACATTTTCACAACTGGGGCAAAGATCTCATCAAAATCAACCCCCTTTTGTTGACTGAAGCCATTCACTACCAACCGTGCCTTATACTTTGGCTTCTTGGTATTCTCGTCCGGTTTCAAACGAAAGACCCATCTGCTCTTGAGGGCCTTCTTCCCCTTAGGAAGTTTAACCAAGTCGAAAGTGTGATTCTCATGAAGAGAACTCATTTCCTCTTTCATGGCTTCTAGCCAATCCTCTTTGCTGACGTCCTTCATTGTCTCTTCATAGTCCTCAGGATCTTCGGCATCAGTAAGTATGACATATTCATTTGGCGACAGACGGACGGACGGCCGTCTGTTGCGTGAGGATCGTCTAATAGAGACATTCCCTGCCGGTTGAGGAATGACTCCATCAATGGTGTCATCCGGAGCCATGACCTCCTCTTCATTATCCTCAACCGTCTCTTGACCATGATCCTCTCCTTCTAATTATGCCGGACGGACAGCTTCAACGCTTACTTGGTCCATTTGCTTATCGTCGCACTTGGCCTTCTTGCCAATGTCTTCAATTGTCTCATTTTCAACGAAAGTTACGTCTTTAGACCGGATGAGTCTTCTAGTAGCTGGATCATAGAACCGGTAGCCCAGTTCATCTTCCCCGTTGCCCAGAAAGACGCACTGTGTCGTCTTTGGCTCCAGCTTTGTCCTTTCGTCTTTTCGGACATGTACGAATGCTTTGCACCCAAACACTTGTAAATGATCATACGACGGCTCCTTGCCCGTCCATATCTTCTCCGGCACTTCACCCATCAGGGGTTTACTGGGCGACCTGTTTATAATGTAGGCCGCCGTCCGGAGTGCTTTTGCCCAGAACAATGCATGAAGTTTTGCTTCAGAGAGCATGCAACGTACTCTCTCCAAGAGCGTACGATTTATTCATTTTATCACTCCATTAAACTGTGGTGTCTTTAGTGGAGTCTTTTGGTGCCTAATACTATGTGACCGGCAGTAGGCATCAAAAGGTCCCAAGTATTCGCCGCCGTTGTCACTTCGGACGGCCTTTAGCTTCTTTCCCGTTTGACGCTCCACGAGAGCATGAAATTGCTCAAAGGTACCAAGAACCTGATCCTTGGTCTTCAATGGGTAGACCCACAGCCTTCTAGAACAGTCATCAATGAAAGAAACAAAGTACTAGGCTCCACCAAATGACCTCTCTTTGAATGGTCCACACACATCTGTGTGAACAAGCTCTAGGAGCTTTGCCTTTGAAGCGGACAAGTCTCCATGAAATGAGACTCTCCTCTATTTGCCGGCCAAGTAATGAGAACACATCTTTGGTTCTTCCTCCTTTGCTTCAGTGATTAGGCCTTTCCTGGCCAAGTAGGACAGCCCACGATCATTCATGTGGCCTAGCCTTCTGTGCTACAGATCCATTGTCCAATTGCAGATTGTAGCGTTAACGTCTCCGGTCACTGCACAAGCCTTCATCACATATAGGCCGGAAGCCTTCTTTCCTCTTGCTACAACAAGTGACCCTCTTGTTAGCTTTCATTCGCCTTCACAGAAGGTATTGCAATAACCTTTATCATCCAGCCGACCGGCTGAGATAACATTTAGTCGGATGTCAGGGACATGACGCACGCCCTTCAACATCAGCTTCGTTCCATTGTTTGTGACCAAGACATCTCCCCTGCCTACGACCGGCGATGTTCCTTCATTTTCCATCATTATTACTCCAAAGTCTTCTGGAGTGTAGGATGTGAGCAGTTGCCTTTTGGATGTGACGTATAAAGTGGCACCGAAATTGATTATCCGGCCGGACTCCTCGTCCATCACATTTGCCACATATTCTTCACTTGTCAGCAGGAGACCGCCTGCTGTGACTACTGAGATAGAGGACTTATCCTCTGTCCGTCCTCTATCAGCTTTTTCTTTTTTCGCATTTTATTGCTTCCATTTGAAGTAATGTTTTCTAATATGGCCCTTCTTGCCACAGTGGTGGCACTCAAAGTTTTGATACCTTGACATTGACTTGCTGTGGGCTTTCTCTACTTGCTTTTGACCACGACCTCTGCTTCTTTTCCTCGATTCAGTCATAAGTACCTCAGACGTCGATGTCCCTTGTGACCTCCTTGACTAATTCATGAGTAGGAAAGTAATAACCTCATCCAATCTTAGTGTATCCTTTCTGAATAGTAAAATTGTGACAATATGATCATAGGAAGCCGACAGAGAAGCCAGCAGGACAACGCCTTGTCCTCCTTATTGATTTCTTTGTCAAGGGCGGACGTCTGCGTTAATATTCGGTTGAACTCGTCCAGGTGCTTCTCAAAACTTCCTCCTTCCAACAACCGTAAGCCATAAAATTAATTCTTAATGTGTAGTCTGGTTGTCAAAGATTTAGACTTATACCGGCTTTCCAACTTCTCCTAGACCTCTGCCGGGTCAGTCAAGCCAAGCACTTCCTGGAGAGTGTTGTCTGCCAGACACAGTTTGATGGTGCGATTTGCAAGATTTCTTTTGTCTTGTCATTCATCTTCGGTCAAGTTTGCAGGCTTCTCATCCTTCTTCTTCAGCGCCTTTATCATCCATTCTCTGGTGAAAACTTTTTTTACCCTTTTTTGCCAGAGAATGAAATTACCTTGCCCGTTGAACTGCTCAACGCTGAACGACCGATTCTTTGATGATGTTGATGCCATTAGAACAAATTTATCAACCTTGCTCTCTGATACCACTTGTTGGCCGGAAATGGGGCGGCCAACAGACACAGACACAATGGAATCGAAGAGAAGGAATGAAAGTAAGGATAACGACAACCGATATTTATATGAAAAACCTTTATGAATCAAGGGAAAAACCACGGGACATTTAGTCCGTAAAATTGCACTATATTTGAGATGAGAGATTACAAAACAGGAGGCAGAAATACACACAGTTGGGCCTTCTTCCTCTCCTCTGTTTTTCTTTCTTACTCTCACACACTCTCGCTACTTCTACTCAGCTCTTCCACTTCCACACCGGTCTGCTTACATACACACACATATATATAAGAATATACAAAGACTAGCAGCAGCTGGATTACCACGTCTTACTCCATGGTTGGTGCACAGTTCCTAAGAAGCATGCAACAGTGCAGCAGTAGGCGGCGCATGCCTGCAGCAGTAGCAGACAGATCTGTTGTCTTGAGTTTTCACGGTTATCTAAACAGGCAGGTCAACCTACCCCTTTTCAGATATAGCAGGTGTTCTGTGTTGCCTTAACAAATCGGTCAACTTTGTTGACCGTCCTCCCATTCAGACCTGTCAACCTCCTGTTGACCGTCTTCATTGTTGTTCTGAGAACCCTTAGCTAAACCGGTCAACTTGGACCTTCAGCCAGTTAATCATATTGACCGGATGTTGACCGTCCATCCGGTCAACGACGTTGACCGGAACTTTTTCATGGGAGTGATTCCCAACAATATTCTCATTATGGGCCATCAGCCCTAGGAAGTTGGGGGGATTGAGCTATTCCACTGAAATTGTGGGTGCAATTCTTGATTTGACAGGTATAACAGTAGCAGTAAATTCTCATCGATCTCTTGCATATTTCATTATTTTTTCTCAAAAGATCCTCACTGCATCCCCAGCTGGCAGGCATGTTATTCAGGTTACCCTTAAAGCAAAAATTTCTCTTCTCTCTGTCTCTGATTTCATGCATGAATACAATGCAGCAAGTTAAGGTGAAATGTGTGGGTAAAACATTCAGTTAGAGAGCCAAAATGTATGACTTCTTTTACTTAATGTTCCACTGGTATTTCTAAAGTCGTACACATATAGACTGAACATTAACTCTGGGAAAACAGCAACAAGGACTAAATCAGGTCAGGAAAAAGAACAATTCTTAACTCGATGCTGTATCTCATAAGCTGTGGTTATTAATCAATGCACCATTTGTGACTTGTAGTCTAGCAATACAGTTGTTGCACCTATGGTAGGGAAAGAAAAAGCTGCTATTGATGAAATAGACCTTTGAAGATCCTTGAGGGAATAGAAGGAAACAAACAATGTCTTACATTTACCACGAGTGGATAAATTGCCTCACCATATGTAGCATGTGATAGGCCATAGGACCTACTACATTCCCCATTTTCATTACAACTCTTACTGTAGAAGCTCCAATGATAGTACGCTTGATTTCCTGTCCGACTTTCATGGATTACGACTTTTGTTGGTACTTGACTTCTGTTTGTTCTTTGGTCGCCACCTTTTTTTTCCACGGGTAGATGAAGTGAGAAAGAGTAGTCTTGCTACGGTATGTAGGGCATAAAACTAATGCTGTATTAACAGATTTTTGTTCAAAGGTGAGATTAGATATCATAAAGAGGTTTCATGCATGGTTACAAGAAATACTTCACAAATCAAAGACATTCTTTCTCAAGGAAGGTCAGATCCCCTTGAGTAGAATGAGAACCATCTGCACGTATTTATTGCTTTGAGCATGAAATTATTGATTAATAAACTACTAGAAATCTGAAAGAGCCAGAAAGCAGGAAGCTAGATCATTTGATTGACTTGAAATGAAACGAAGTGATTGATATCCGTTGTAACTTGTACTCCAAGGTTTTCCTTTCTTTTGCCACCTTGTTTATTCTTCCTTTTCCTATTGTTATGATGCTAATTCTTAATATCCATCAGCGAAGACTCATTTTAGGCTCAAAACCTTGCCTGTTTGATTATGAAGAAAACCTTTAATACATCACTCTCACTTATCTCTCCACTAGGGGACTAGGGGCACTTATTTTCAACAAAACTTGCCTGTTGAGCATGTGTGTGTTTTTGATGGTCTGGTATGGAGACATCAAGATTGTAGCGCAAACATATGAATATGAATGGACGTATCCATGGATTAATAAATATTTATATTGGTATCTATCAATGAGTGTTTAAATTGCTCGGCACTTAGAGTTTCTGATTCAGATTCTAACTTTTAGGTTTCGGCACTTTTGCTTTCTTGCTCTAAACACACATTCCATGAGGCTATGGGGAGGCAATGACATTTTCTTTTCAACCCTAAGTTTTCGCATCTTGATCATTCAGCTCTTTCGATACCCCTATGTAGCTCAGGTTTTTGGTGTAAGCATTTCCTTCTCTTGTAATATTTGACTCTTATTGTACTCATTAATTAGTTTAACAGTTTTACTTTCATATCTGGCAGGTATTCTCCATTCCTTTACTACAAAATTATCCTTTAATAGGAATAGCATCAGGGTTCAGCTTGTCATTGTTGCTAAATTGTGCATCTGTGATCAAGAATGTTTTATCGGTACGTATGCTTTAACCTAAGTTGTTATTTTTAAATACTTGTTCAGGAGAGAAAGGCTGCTTTTATCCACTGGCTCTTCTTAGAAACAATGAAATCATGTATCCTAATTTTAATGTCGTAATTCAATGTACTGATATAGTAGTGGTATGGAAATTATGAAAATAAGGGTGGAAGGCTGATTCAAGACACTATAGGTGCTGTAGGCTGATGGTGTTTTGTTTTTGGTTTTAAGAAGTCCTTTTGGGAACAACATAATTTGTAACTTCTACTATTGCACTTGTAGGCTTTTTTAAAAAATGGTTTTGACTTAAAACTTGTTAAAAATACCCAGAGAAACTTATAGAAAATCTTTATAAGCTTTTTAGGAGACTTTTTGTAGAATATCCAATTTATAGCTTTTGTTCAAAAGCTATTTTATCTTTTTTTTGTTAAGTAAAAAATCTATTTTATCAGTATTGCCAAACATGCATAGTTTGTGAACCTGTTATTTAATGATGCATGGTTTTGACATTAAAGGACGATATCATTGGGTGGTGAAAAAAGATAATCTCAACATGGACATCTTCAGAACTATACAGGTAGCATGATCATTGTGTTGGGTGGTTATGATACATAAACCAAATCAAGCAAAGCCTTTTCCTAGTAAGTGGGTTGGCTCCATGGATTTGTCTTCTCCATTTAGTTGTGTCGTAGGCCATATCCCTTGATTGATAGTTATAAATGTGCAAGATCCTGATGGTTTCTTCAAACTTTTTTCTATTCTTCCTTTGCGTCTTCTACTAGGAGCCCCTTTTAAGCGCTTACATCTCTTAATAATCACACTAGTGATTTTGTTTCATTCTATTGGTGCCGACCTAACTTTTTCAGTATAATACTACTATGTATTCTCTCCCTTGTAGTATTACCACATCTTTATCTCAACCACTACCATTTCTTAAACATATTGATATTTAGTCCCCTAATATTTTACTAATAGCCACCTTATATATTTTCCTTCTATTTGCACGGTTCCTATAGCACTTTTCCACGTCTTCAGCTTGCTTTGAATTTAGGAGGCATACCCTTAACTGTATGGCATCTTTTTAAACCATTGACCCTCAATAATTAAACCCTTCTTGGTAGGCTTTTGGTCCCTATCTTCATCTCTGTTTTCTATCTATATGTTGTTATTAAACTTGCATTTATGTATCATTGTATTCATTATAAACCCTTTTTGCTGTTAAAGTCTCCCTTCAAACTTCCACCTTGGCATAAGTGCATTTGCTTGTCTCATCCACAAAAAATGTGATCCACAAAAGTATGCACTTAGGTATACCCTCTTGAATGTTCCTGGTAAGTTCACTCATAGTCAAGTAGATAAGTGTTTATAGTTGACCATTGATTTAAGCCAATTTTAATTAGGAAAACCTCAGCCTTCCATTCATGGGTCCTCATATAAGTTACTATGCTCTGTACGTGTCTTTTATAACTTGTATATATACAGCGGAACTTTCTTTTCCAAATTCTCCATAATGTTTCTTCTGGGGACTGTATTATATCATTGTAGGCCATCTCTAAATCAATGAAATCCTTTAATATCCCCTCTATCTTTTCTTCTGCTTTATTCCATACTAAACAAATAGATAATTTTCATAGTAGACCCACCTGCACGAATGCAAATTGGTACCTAATGTAATTGGTCCTCTACTTAACCTCCTTTTGGTCACCCTTTCTCATAGCTTCATTAAATGACTCATTAACTAAATGCCACTATAGCAGGTATAATTTTGTACATTCTCTACATTATTTAAATTTTATTAAAAGTCTAGTTTACCAGATAATTCTCTCCTCCCCATTCATTTTCCAGCCTTCCACCAGGATACATCTAGTCCAGCTGTCTTCCCAACCTTCATCATATGTAATACTTATTTAACTAACATGCCAATAATAGGAGTGATTCAGGTTTCCCCAAAGTCACTAAGCTCTCCTAGCATTATGGTAGTTGCCCTATTTCCATTTAAATATATTGTGGAACTAACTCCTCCATCTCTTTTTCATATATTCATCAGCAACAATTATTGGCTAGTCTGAGGACATTATGACCATTTAGATTCACATATCAAATGCAACAGCTTTTATGGAAACTCTTGGATCAACTAGTCAAATTCTTCCCAAATTTCTGCTTTCAACTGTTCTCCTAAATCCACTTGGGGTGCATATCCCTGAATCTCTTGGATATTAATATATAAAAGGTATATCATAGTGCATATGGCTTCCACATTGTGAAAATTTAGAAGGGTCAGAAATACGCAAACTTGTCTATGCATTGCACAGGAATTGGTTTTGTGGTTTGAACTTTACAATATCCCGTTCTAATAACATCTATGTGGATGTTACATATGCCGAAAATGTGCGTTTAAAAAAGTATATTGAAGTATGTTTTGACATGATTGTACAAATTGATTAAGTGAAAATCTTTCTTTTTTAGGGATACACACTCTGGAAATGTCCCTGATTTTCTTAATTCTTTTGACATGCTGTACTTTATTTTTGTTGGAACTATGTTTTTCTTTCTGTTTATAACCTCTTGTTGTTATCAGATATCTATCATCACTGGCTTATTTATTTTGCAAAATAGAGCTGTGGTAATCCTGTCTTCTTGTTCTTATTCGAGTTATTAATTCCTTTATCTCCTCCCTTGTATTTCCTAATGTCTATTGGCTGGGAAAACTAAATAACAGGACCAAGACCAAAGAGGAGCAGCTAATGGAATCGCTATGACTTCTGTCTCCCTTTTCAAAGCAGTTGGCCCAACTTTTGGTGGTGCCCTGTGAGTGCCCGTGTTTGTTTAGATTTCTCCTTGCTGGACCAAGCAATCAAGGCAATAAACAATAGGGGCCTGACATTCTCAACTTAGACGTCTACTTACCAGTTAACCAAAAAAGACCTAAACCTGGGACAATCTCATAAACCTCTAAGACAAGTTTATTCTTTATTTAAGAAGTATTTTTTCTCTCAGAAGTAGGGACTATGAGAACCGCCCATGAATGACTAGTTTGTTAATGTCATAAAATGTCAATGGGATGCTTTATGCCATTCTAAACTTTCAGTTAGCTCAGATATGAACTTTTGGTGTATGAAAATTTTCAATTTTGTATTATTCTTTATTCACAGGTTTTCTTGGAAATGAAAGCGTCAAAATGCTACTTTCCTTCCAGGTTCAATCTAGTCACTAACAAGTTATCATTTTACCAAAGTTGTATAATGTACTTTTCGAGGGTGCACCATGATGCAATGGGAAAGTTGCTCCAAATGTCAAGGAGTTCAGAAGTTCAAACCATAGAATTAACCTCTTTACATTTTAATAGTAAGATAGAGTATATTTGTGATGCTCCTATAAACCCGCAGTATTGAAAGCCTTGTGCACCAAGCTATTCTTTTTACCGGAGAATATTTACGAGAGAATATTTTCGATCATTGCACTTTGAGGTTTGGATGTTTATCATAGAAGCAATGTCATTGTATGGGATGCAAGGATGTGGAATATGGCAATGTAGAACTCATTTCAGTGCTGAAAAATCTTGCAATTTCTGTGATGTTCACGGGTAGTCAGATGGTCATTTTCATCCTTAACATTGTGGAAGCAGTCGGTGTGCTGTCAACATTCAAACCATTTCTTGTTGAACACCATGAATAGAAAGATGGATACACCAGTAAATTTTCATTTCAGTGCATAAGCTGCATGGGTAATAGTAATTAATTTCAAATGGGGTGGTTAATTTGGGAAAGAACTGTTGGCGCAAAACTCGCGGAAGTCACGGTGACCGAGTGGACAGCAACAGAGCAAAGCTCTCGGATACGCAAGA
>JAOVVI020013058.1:0-11999 GCA_028571085.2 Nepenthes alata | reverse complement strand
CTTCCATAGGATTAGTATAAATCATTAGCATCCTAATTACCTCATAAATATCAGGTTCTTAAATCCGAAACGTCACAAAAGGCGTCACACCAGAGCCCCCAGAGGAAGATTAGATTGGCCTGATGATACCGAGGCCCAGGTGGCCTCCTGCAGTAGAGTCCAGTCTTGGCTCAAAATCACCCCTGCCGGGACGAGTGGGAGGACAGCCCAGATCGGTGTAACCCCCATAACTCCCGTAATGAGAGGAGGTAGACAGCCGCAAACTCATATAATGCGCGGCAGCCCCGCACAGAAAGCCACCGCAACTGGCAAGCACAGCAACACTAGCAGGGTCACACGAAGCTCCACAATGTGATCAATGCCTGGAGAAGCGAGTCTGATCCACTGATGGAGGAAAAGGTAAAGGTGCTCTGGGATCTCCTGCATAAGGAGAGGCCTGTGCGATCTTTCGCAGACCTGCGAAGGTCACCCTTCGTCATGGATCTCCAGATCCAGCCGCTCCCCTGTAAGTTCAAAATGCCAACACTGGACGGGTACGACAGGAGTAAGGATTCAATGGATCACCTCAACTACTTTCGCACTCACCTGCCCCTCCAGGGAGCGAGCGAGGCCGTGATGTGCTGGTGCTTCCCCATCACCCTCAGGGGGGACACACTGCTTTGGTTCTATGACCTCCCACCAAACTCCATCCACTCCTTCGGCGAGCTCGCGGACTACTTCTTGAGCCAGTTCAACTCCAGTCGAAGGGAAGAGAAGCAGTTATGGCACCTAGTCCACCTCCGCCAGAGGACGGACGAAAGCTTGAAACGATTCCTCAACTGCTTCATCATTGAGGCGCACCGGATCCCCCAGCTCTCTCATGAGCTAAAGCTCAATGCCTTCATTACTACATTGGCAGCAGGGAACTTCTTCAAACACTTGTCACATTAGCACCCTCAGTCCTTCCAGGAAGAAAAGACCATCGCCCGAGCCTACATCTCGACGGAGGAGGCCGAGGAAAAACATCCCAAATGCGTGGACCGCCCTCCGAAAGGGCCTAAGCCAGCCACCTGGAAGAAGAAGAACAACGACAATAGCTGCTTCAAGGAAAGCCACATGCAACCGCGACCTTCGTTGGGATCTAAGAAGAAGTACAGCCAACAACCCTAACTCCCCTAAATGATATCGGCATGAATATCCTGATGTAGATCTAGGATGAAATGCTCTTCAAGGGGCTGAAAGCTCCGAAGGGCCCGAGCAGTGATGACCAGACAAAATACTATCATTACTGCCACTATCTGGGACATGCCATGGAGAACTGCTGGACCCTATAGTAGAAGTTAGAGGACCTGATCCGCCGCAGACACTACAAATGATTCGTGAAGGACTCGGGGTAAGCCCCCGTAGCCTCAGAAGGCGAGGCGAGCGAGCCTCCGAAGAACCGTACGGCCGATTGCATAATCAACATGATCTCAATTACGCCAGCCAAGAGCAACAGGCAAACGCAGCCCGAGCAGACTTTCAATAGCTAGAGAACAAAGATAAGGGATTAGAGTGATGTTATTAGCTTTAGCAGCGACGATATGGCTCTTGTAACCTTCCCCCATTCTGATTCCCTTGTTGTATCCGCCCTCGTTTCAGTTGGTATGGTTGAATACCAACTGAAATGAGTCTTTTTTGATAATGAAAGCTCTTAAAATTTGCTATTTTCTTTAAGCTTGGATTGAGACAAAGCTAGATGAAAGTGGTTGATGGCCCTCTATACGGCCTGGACAATGAACCTGTACCTGTGCAGGGAGTAGTCTAACTAGATATCACGATGGGAACTTACCCGCGTATTGTAACGCGTGAGCTAATGTTCCTTATCGTCGATTTGCCATCCATTTATAATACCATCCTGAGTAGACCATTCCTCACGTCCTTTGGGATGTTACTTCTATTCCTCACCTGAAGACAAAGTTTTCAACCTCATACGACGTAGGAGAGGTGATCGGTAATCAGGCGATGGGGCGGACATGCTACTTATACCAAGTTGCTCCAGCGTTGCTAGATCGCATGGACGGAGACTTGGATCTCCGTGATGAAGCCAGGCTACAGCAAGCCCAGTCAGGAGAAGCAACCAAAGTGATCCCTCTGGACCCTGCTAAGCCAGAGAAGTGCATGCACATCGGTAACTCTCTCACTGCAGCCAACCACGATCAGCTGATTAGCTTTCTCTTGAACAACTTTGACATGTTCGCGTGGGTCCATGCCGATATATCCGGGATACCAACAGGAGTAATGGTCCACATGTTCAGCCTCGATCCCGATCATAAGCCCGTCAAACAAAAGCATAGGAACTACTCCGTCAAGAAACTAATAACCATAAGGGAGGAAGTAAAGAGGCTGCTGGACGCCGGATCCATTAGAGAGGTTCAGTATCCAAACTAGCAATCCAACGTCATGCTCATAAAGAAAGGTAATGGCAAGTGGCGAATGTACGCAAACTTCACCAACATGAATAAAGCATGACCCAAATATAGCTTACCACTCCCTCGGATCGATTAATTGGAGGATTCCACATCTAGGCACAAACTCCTAAGTTTTGTGGATGCCTACTCAGGCTGCAACAAAATTAGGATGGACCTGGATGATGAGGAACACACCTCCTTCATGACCGACCAATGAACATACTACTATAAGATAATGCCCTTCGGCCTCAAAAACGTCAGGGCAACCTCCCAGCGGCTTGTGAACAAGATGTTTAAGGCCCAAATTAGGAGAAACGTGGAGGTGTATATCGATGACATGCTCATGAAAAAAAGACTAGCTGACAACCATGTTTGTGATTTCAAGGAAACATTCCAAGTAGTCCGAGCTCACACGATGAAGCTCAACCAGGCCAAATGTGCATTCGGGGTGACCTCCGAAAAGTTCTTGTATTTTATTGTGTTCCAACGCGGCATGGAAGCAAACTCGGAGAAGATGAGAGCCATCCTTGACATGAACCCTCCGCAGACCGTGAAGAAAGTATAGAAGCTCACTGGACGGCTGGCAGCCCTATCGCGGTTCCTAACTATGTCCGCGAAGAAGTACTTGACATTCTTCAAGGCACTTAGAGGAATGAAAGCGTTCGTATTCCAGTGGACGGATGAGTGTGAGCAAGCATTCAAGGAGCTAAAGGCGTACATTGTTTGCCCACCTCTCCCGACTTCACCATCCGAAGGCGAGGACCTATACCTCTACCTGGCAACGTCGGGCATGGCGCTCAGCTACTAGTGTACTACATGAGTTAGGTATTGATAGACGTGGAGACTCGCTACCCGCATACAGAGAGGATTACGCTGACCCGCATCTATTCAGCTTGGAAGTTAAGGTCCTACTTTCAAGCGCACCGGATCATCCTTCTAACATATTAACCCTTGAAGTCGATCATACAGAAGCTGGAGACCTCTCGGCAACTGGTCATATGGGCTATAGAGTTGGGAGAGTTTGACGTGGAGTTTCAGCCACGATCGAATTTTAACAGCCAAGCACTAGCGGACTTCATCGTCGTGGAGGCGACCCGAACATAGGTGACCCACACAGCCCGAAGAGATTGGACGTGCTGGACATTCCATCATGAATCCTGAATGTGGACAGATCATCCATCCAAATAGGCAGTGGAGTTGGAGTCGTGGTTAGAACTCCAGACATAATAGAGATCAAGTATTCTATTATACTGACTTTCCCTGCCACTAATAACGTGGCAGAATACGAAGCCCTTCTTGTAGGACTTCGTCAGGCAAAGGAGTGCTCCGCCAAGTCACTGGTCGTGCACAGCGACTCAACGATCGTGGTCAATCAAATCCAAGGAGCTTTTGAGGCATCAAACCCTCAGCTGGAAAAATGCTTGGCGCAATCAAAAGCCTAGATCCAAGTGTTTGAACATTTCAAAATCAAACACGTACCCAGAGCCAAAAACTTGAAAGCTGACCAGTTGGCTAGGGACACAGCTACAAGATCCCCGAAGCAGTATGCCAGGAGCCTGCGGGAAGTCCCGGCCGCACCTAGCCTGGACGGTCCGGACTAGAAAATATTACAGGTTAACGAAGACGGCAATTGGATGACCCTGTATCATAGGTATCTGACGGATGAAACACTGCCTACGAACGCCGATGAGGCCAAGCGGATCAAGAAGACAGAAAGCTGGTACGCAATCCTCGATGGTAGGCTATACCAGCGAGGATATTTCACTTCCTACCTAAAATGCCTAACGCCTGAGGAAGCTCAGTATGCACTGAGCGAACTCCACCTTGGCATATGCGGCTCACACATCGGAGAAAAAAACCTCACATTTAAGATCATGCAGTAAGGTCTTTTCTGGCCCACGATGAATCAAGATGCTCTAGAATTTGTAAAGAAATATAAAAGCTGTCAGGTTCACTAGACTATGACTCATTATCCTTGCACAGAGCTGCGCAACCTTCAATCTCCATGGCCATTCGCATAGTGGGGGCTTGATATCCTAGGACCGCTACCTTTGGCCTTCGGACAAAGGAAGTTCCTCGTTGTCGGCATTGACTACTTCACCAAGTGGGTGGAGGCAGTTGCTCTTGCACGAATCACAAAGTAGAATGCGATGAAATTCCTCCATCAGAATAGTGTTCGTCATTTTGAGATTTTTAAGGTCATAGTGATTGACAATAGAACCCAATTCATAGGTAAAAGGTTCACCAAGTACTGTACAAGTCTGCTCATCAGGCTGGTTTATACGTCTATAGCGTACCCCCAGGCAAAGGGACAGGTCAAAGTCACCAACCGCATGCTGCTACATGGATTGAAGACCAAGCTGGATGACGCAGGGGGCTCCTGGTCGACGAATTTCCTTCTGTTCTCTGGTCATATCGAACAACCCTGCGGGAACCCACAAGTTTGACGCCCTTCAATCTCTGCTACAGAGTTGAAGCGGTTCTCCCCGTTGAGTGAGTTGAAGCGGTTCTCCCCGTTGAAGTGGGACTTCCCTGCCTACGGGTCGAATGCTTTGATCTGGCCACTAACTCTCAGAGACTCAAGGAATGCCTTTACTTGCTCCTGAAAGTTTGTGACATGTCCCGTCTGAGGACTGCAGCCTACCAGCAACGTATCGCACAGTACTACAACAAGTGGGTGAAGGCACGCCCGCTTAAGATTGGAGACCGGATCCTTCAGAGTGTAGAGGTTGCAGGAAAGACAGCAAGTAGGAACAATCTCTCCCCAGGCTGGGAGGGCCCATTCCTTGTCTCAGCAATCCTCTGGAATGGAGCGTACAAGCTACGCAGTCAGGACGACAAGTTGATCCCGCAGACCTAGAACGTCGCTAACCTCAGGAAATATTATCAGTAGGACAATAATGGCCCATGTATGGCATACACGTGCACCATGAGAAATGCTTGTACATATATTGTGTTTTTTTTAATAAAATTGGTCATATTTGTTATGTTGTGTGTTCATTCATATGAGTGTTTGCATGCACGACATTCGAAGAAGCAAAGCGACCTAAACAGCCCCTAAATCGAGAAGATTTTCATCCGTTCGTAAAGAAAAGCCTTGGCTCTCTGTCAAGCGGCCTGAAAGCAACCATCCCAGAATTTTGACTCCGCGTCGAAAGGCCCTCAGCGGCCCTTCAATCCTTGGCTCCATGCTAAGCAGCCACCTCAGAATTTTGACACCGCATCGAAAGGCCCTAAGCGGCCCTTCAATCCTTGGCTCCGTGCCAAAAGGCCCGATAGCGGCCACCTCAAAATTTCTACCCCACGTCGAAACAGCCTAAGTGGCCCAGTAATCCTTGGTTTCATACAAGGCAACCCGTGCAGTCAAAACATTTGGCCTAGGAGCTTTGGAAGTTCCCAACGTACGACCACTAAAACCTTAGGGAGCAAGAATTGCAGGCGTGCGGCGACCTTCTCTTGAAGAAGAGAGCACACTCGGTCAACGATGGTTGGGGCTCAGACCATGCACACGGGAGCGATGACTCATTGAGCGGGGCGAGTACCTAACATAGGATCATGTGCGAAAAGGGCTTATACCCGAAGTCCGGTTGATACCCGAAGTCCGGCTGCTGTGACCTGAAAACTCAGCTGGCCCTTGATGTGGCTCCACAGGACTTGCGACGATGTCCACTCTACTAGATCGAGCTTCCCATTAAACGTGTGAGATGCGATGACATCCTCTGATGAAAAATGAGTACAGCACAAGAAGGCGTCGAATAGAGTTTTGGCGACAATAGCTTTACAAGCTTAGTCATTAAAACATGAATCATGACTTCCAAAATTATATCATACACTCAAAGGCACTAAGTATAAGAAAGGATGCTACTCGTCATTCATGACATATATACAAGGCGTTGTCAAATGGCAAAAAGGAAAGAAGCTATGTACAAACAAAGCTATTCCTCTAGGTCTGATGGGCCCGCCTCCTCAAAAAAGTCTCTCACGCGAGACCTATCGCAGACCCCGGAGTTTATTGGATGAAAGATGCCCTCTGAGACATCTAAAAGCACGAGGGAGGAAATCTTGCGGTACAGATGAATGTCATCCCCGTACCTACACTCCAGTACGAGGGCCACATCCTCCAGAGTAAGCCACCCCCTCGAGTCTTTAGAGAGGTGAGAGTAGTCATCCTCCAGAGCAGTGACCAGTCTCTTCTACTGCTCAACCTCCTGTCTTAAACGAACGGTTTCCTGCGCCTGCTGCCCACTCTCCTCCTTTAGATGTCTATTCTCTTCCTTCAGCTGCTCATTTTACTCCCGGAGAGCAGCGATCTCAACTCCTGCACGCTGAGCCGTCTACTGGTCGGACTCTTCCCTAACACGGTGGAAATATCCGCGCAGTTGAGTAATTAGCATGTCAAAAGAGTTGACCTCCCTAGGGACCTACAAGGGAGAATGGAAGATCATAAATTCTCAAAGTTTCAATCAGTAGAGGAACGCTCAATTTTGGATGATCATACCTGAACAAAGGATGCATCGGGACGACAGGCTCCGTCTCCAGACGCAAGCAAACCTGGAGGCTCTGCGCATTCTTCTGCGACCTCCGCGGAGCTAGGAAGGTCTGGAGCCATCCCAGCCATGACAGTCTCCGAGATTAGATCGGCACCAGGCAGACTGGCATCCCATTTTGCTTCAGCCTCCATCCCCACGGCCGCACTCTCCTGGATGCACAACTCCAAGAGTGACCTGGGAGGCGATCTAGTAAGCTCTGAAGTCCCTGCCAAGACTGGCACAGGCTCCAAAGTGCTGACCTCCTCCAACTTCTTAGGAGCAGATGCGCCGACCTCCACAATCGGCGCACCCTTAGCAGTGGCCTCCGGCGACTCCAGGGAACCCTTCCCTGGAGTGCAGCTTCACCATAGGGACGCAGTACTTAGCCAACACCACTGTAGGAATCCTTAACAGTTTGGCCACACCCTCCCGTGGCTCGATATCCAGCGTCTTCCCTGGAACGGGGCTCATGGCTCGCACGGCTGGTCCCACATCCAGCAGTGAGTAGCTTCCTTAGCCTTTTTCCCTGAAGGCTCGAGAAGTACAACGACCCCAGACTTTTTCTTCTTAGGGCTAGCTACAGTCTAGCCAAACTCAGGACCCCACTTGTTGGCAGCGAAAGTGTTGGACGTAAGATAGTAGCCCTAGAAGGAGAACGTCTTCATCTGAGATCTAATGGTGGTTACCAACTCTGATGCGTCACAAAGCTCCTCTGTAGACAAATCTCTGCGAAAGAACTGTGGGATTGGACCCCACTTGCGAGAGTGCTCCGAATCAGAAGGCTCTTGAAGGAAGAAAAGTGATTCTTCTAAATTTTCTTTGAGTCTGGGTTTGTCTCTCAAAAGTGAAAGCCAGATCGAGGAGATTAGGGTTCCGTCTTCGCATCAAATGCGCCGGTATGAAGGCGGGCAAAGATGCACAATGAGACCAAGTAGCGGATAACATTAGGGTGAAGCCTTGCCACCGAAACACCCAATGCCTCAATAAGCATGTACATGTTGCATGACATGTACTCGTAAATTGTAATGAATCCCTCTGGAGGGGCGTTGGGCCTACCTTCTAGGCTAGAAGCACAGTATGCCATATTCTTGGGAATCTTGTAATCCACCATCAAAGCGGTGATGGCACTGGAGGTCAGGACAGACCCAATGTTGCCAACCCCATGTCAAACTATTCGGGAGACACGAGAGGATGGAGGAGAATTCTTCTTCGCCATCTTTTTCTCAAGGAAGCGTTATGGATACACAGTGTAAGGAAGCGTGAAGAAGGGAATCTGTGAAGAGCACCCTTAAATAGGCAATAGGGTCCTAATGCGTGGGAAACTCAATCATTGTTTCACTTGATGGCCAGGCTATGTGCCCGTTCAACAGAAATGCCTCGAATTCTAAATGGCAGCCAATCATGGCTCGTGCCAAATCACAATCACTTACAACCGCCTGCCAAATCCCGGTTGTCATACCAGCACTAAATACTGATTCTGGCCGTCAGGACTAACAACGGCAAGGCTTCCAGGACATGCTTCCAGAAGAACAAGTTAATCATTCCAATACGATGGACAATAATGAATAAACCGTACGGTTAAGTAAAAAATTTTATTACGTGACCCACTAATAAATTCTTTTTACAACGTGAGGCGGTCAATGGCCACAGATTACAACTAGTTTCCCTCTCTTTGTCGTGAAAGATCCGGAGCGATGAACTCTGTCAGGTGCGCACGAGTCCGGATGCCTGAGTTTCAAGAGTCCAAGACAACGATGCAGAAGTTTGGCTCCCCCAGCGTAGCTAGCCTCCGACTGAAATAGATACCGTCCTAGAACCTCCTTCTCAATGCAGGAACCACCTCCTCCGGCTTGATACTTGACCTCAACTCGGCCTCCAATCACACGTGTTCCTCTCCAAAGTGCACCCAAAATCACTTAAACTCCTCCTAAAGAGCTGAAATGCGGTCTCGAGCCTACATATTGGCACCAGCAAGCCAAGACACCCTTGCTTCCGACTCCGCCCACGCCCTCTCAAAGTGAGCGGCGTGAGCCTTTGTCTGCTCAATCTCTCCAACAGCAACGTGCACCCTAGCTTCAAAGTTTTCAACAACCCGTACTACATGTTGGAACGCCATATCCACCCTCCTAGGCCTACGGCGCCTCGAGGAACCGGACGCCCCATCCATCTCGAAGCATAGTGGTGCCCTCAAAAATCTGATCGAACCTTTGTCCCCCCTTTTCGTTCATTGGGGACGGATACTGATTTAAGCGTCGGAGTGTTTTTGGTAGGAGAAATCCTGTTGACATATGACCTCCTATTTGTTAGTTGAATTGTGCATATTCTAAGTTAATAGCGACGGAGATTGAACCTACTCGTGATCACCTCCGGACGACGAGAAATCCAAAGGCTCCCTAATGCATATAACAACCAGGGACTCGAAATACAAAAATAGCCATGACACTCAATAATAGACATAAGACCAAACCAAACAATTATCCATTAAAAAAATCTATCAAATATCTAACGAGAATGATATAAACCTGTACAATTATCAACACAGATAAAAGGAATCTCCCAATAATACATATTATAACTAAATTAACTAAATAAAATCCTTGCATAATCTTCAAAAGAATCAAATATATATCTAACAATTAACGAAAGTCTTCTAACTTCTTAGGTCTAAGATTCTGCAAGTCAATCCAAGAGCCCACTAATGTGAAAGGTTAGAAAATATGATAAATTATGAGTATAGTACTCAACAAGTACATATATATGATAATAAACATATGTCCATTAAACATAACAAAGAAATAAAAAATAGTAAAATATGTATGAAATTCAATTTGTCTAAATATCAAATATCTAAATAAAATTTTTTACGTGAAATTTATAATTGATATACGAATATCAAATAGTAGTCGAAAGTGTATAATCGACCAAATATCTAATGATGAATGAATCCAAATGTTTAAAAGTCTAAAATTTCAATGAAAGGATTTCAAAGACTCAATTATGTAAAGTTGGATAAATCCAAACATTATATCTAAAATTGTAAATATCTAAAGGCCAAATAGTCTAAAATGTCAAATAATATGCAAGTAAAATGCTAAAAATTTAAGAATTAGGGATCAAAAGAACAACTTTATAAAAATATTTCATATACTCCCCATAAAATTTCACAAAATAATGCTATCATAAGTTTACAATCTATAAATTACTCCCTATAAATAAGGTCAAATGTTACTTTTTTTACCATCTAGGGAGATAATTACAATCCTCAAATTTGTATATATATATTAGAATATCTAAATATATTATTTGGTTAATTTCTTATCATAATTCTCAAAAAAAAAAACTATGGACACTAAAATAAAAGGCTCAAACTCTTTCTCTCTGTAATAAAAATATAAAACTTTTTACTATTTAAAAAAGTATAAATATTGAATTTTTTACCCACTAAAAAAGTATAAATATCAAAGTAAATATGAAAATAGAATTCAATTCGAGACATATTCATAAACTATCACATGCAAGCCTAAATAAACAAGTTCATAATTTTTTTCTTTTCAAAAATTTTATATATGAATATAATATTTTAAAATATTAACTTATTCTATAAAAAATAAAAAAAACATTTAAATCTTTCAAAAATATCAAATAAAATATCAAAATCTTCAGTAAAAATATATACATACAATAATATTTGAAGCAATAAGGTAAAATGTGGCATGCTTGCATAGAAAAATAAGAAATATAAATAAAATTTAAAGAAATTTAAAATAGACTAAAAATTAGGTTTACCTTAACATTTCGATCTAATAGATTCAATAAGATAAAACTTTTTAAAATTCTCTTCCTTATTTCCCCTCTCTTCTTTTTCTCTTTCCCTCTCCTCTCTATTTCTTTCCCGCAAAAATGACCATAACAGTGCTCATAGATGCTATATATACAAATCAACACAAAGGTACAATAAAAGCACACATCTAACGCCATTCAAAATCTTTATATGCAAATGAGCACCATATTAAGCACCGCAGTCAACCTTCTATGTACGAGCACCATCACAAGCATACTTTGGACCCCCTAGTCCGCCTCAAACATAACCCAATCTGGGCTTAAGCGTAGATTGGGCAAACAATTGGCGCATGACACCATGAACAGACAACGACAGAGATAAGTTAATGCAGTACTTCAATTAATATAATCCAATATCGGCACACGATCAAATATAGTTACGAAATATGCCAACACAAAAATAGTCCTAACAGTCTCCCCCTATGGCAATTCCGTGATAAAAACTCCTTACAAAAAAAATAAAATACAAGTTAATTACGGATTCAGACACCACCGAGATAGAACCTGTTTACAAAAAAATTGACTCCTAGATGCAATGAACAAAAATTCAAAATAAAGTATAAAAAATGTGAAAGTTGTCGAGCTGCTGTGTGCCAGGGAAGAACTGATATTCCTGGATAAATATGATTAGTGCAGAAATAGATAATAGCAACAACTTTTCCTGAAAAAATATGTTTAGTGCAGAAATAGATAATAACATGAATATAGAATGGGACAAATAGAAAAACAATCATAAAAGATAATAATTAACCAGGAAAGAACTTTCCCTAACAAGGATAACCTCCCCTAGCTCCCTCTAATGCAAATCACTAAGCCTCCCTCTAAGGTAGAGAGATACTCCCCCTTTTTGTCACGAATGACAAATTGGTAATAGAGCTCACTCTTCTTGATTCATATTTTCTTACCCTATTTTATAGTATTACTTAAAGTAGCATGATCATTTAAAATGGTGATATAGTGAATGAAATGCTTTATTTTTGAGTTTTACCAAAAATTATTTTGGCGCGACGTTATGAGGCAGTGGGGGCAAATATGGCCAACAAAACCGCACTCATGACATGTTGGGATGAATTGAGTATTGACGTTCGAATTATACCATTGCTTTCGAACGTTTTGGGTATTGACCCAATTCTCTAGGGAAACGCTTGACAACTAATCAATATAGGGAGACAATGTGCTACTTTGTCTTGGGAAGGAAGTG
>JAOVVI020013057.1:0-12000 GCA_028571085.2 Nepenthes alata | reverse complement strand
AAATATCCTTTACGTGTATCAGATATTTATATATATTGCTTCCGCTATACTTTTGACGGGGTCGAAACTTGATTGTTGACGTTAGCATCGACAAAGTGCTTTTTCAAATTTAATTAATTTTTGATATCATATTTAAGACCTAGGTATTACAGTTTTTTGGTTCTTCTTTGTTATCGATAAACGATATGTGATCCTTTGTTCTCTACTTCTATATGTAGTGGTTTTATTTTTGTTGTCTTTGGGCTCTTTCTTAGGTAGATGTTTATTTTCTTACAATCACAATCTCTTTTGTTAAATTTTTAACGTCAATTGTTGTAAGAAAAACAAAGAGCAGAAATGGTGAAGGCAGTGAGAAAGAGAAGCAGGCTAAAGATGAAATCAAAAGAGAACAAAGAGGGTGAAGGACGATAATTGATTGCCGAAGCAGAAAGAGAGCAAATCAAATCTTATTTCATTAATGCTGTACATTTTTCACAAACACAAAACACTGCCCAAGGAGATCCTTTTATAATACAAAGAAAGAAAATCTCCTGATAGCCAACCTAACAAAATATCTTCACTAATCAACAAAAAATTACCAACGAGAGAATAAAATCCTAACAAAATGTGGGAGAATAAAATCTTAACCAAAAAATACAGTTGTCTTGGACAAATAAAAAAACTGATACAATATTTACAAAATAAAAAAGTTATATATTTTCTAATACTCCACTGCAAGATGGAGCATATCTATTGATGATACCTATCTTGGACAGATCAAATTTTAAATGATATGATGATAAAATCTTGGTGAATATATCCGCCAACTGATTTTGAGTGGTGACATAATATGTGCGAATACTTTCTTCTTGAATTTTGTCCCGAATTAGATGAAATATAGGATTTGCTATAATGCTAATGGCCGCTTAATTGTCACAATATAGATATGCCACATCAGGATGTGAAATCTACAAATCATTCAAAATATAACATAACCAAGATAATTCACAATAAGTTGTGACCATTTATCGATATTTTACTTCTGCTGAGGAGCGAGAGACCACTGACTATTTCTTATATTTTTAAGAAATAAGAGAGTTTCCAATAAAAATGCAATAACTAGTAATAAATTTTTGAGTATCTCGATAGAAAGCCCAATTTGCATCACAAAAACCCCTTAGCAGTATGTCAGAGGTAGAGGAAAACAATATTCTTTATCCTGGATTCAGTTTCAGATACCACAAAATTTGATACGTAATATTCATATGACTAGATGTTGGCTGATTCATAAATTGACTTAAAATTTACAATGTATAAGATATATCCGGTCTTGTGACTGTTAGATAAAGATGGCGGCCAATTAATCTTCTATACACACTTGGATCTTGTAAAACTACCCTAGCCTGCTTACTTAGTCTCAAATTTTGATCTATTGAAAGTTTAAGAGGCTTGGAACCAATAGTACTGGAATCATCTAAGACATTAAGAGTGTATTTTTTTAGCAAATTTGTATACCTTTTGATGATCGTGTTATTTCTATACCAAGAAAATATTATAGAATACCGAAATCTTTAATCTTGAAGGCCTGATTTAGAAAAGACTTGATAGAAGTAATTGAATCCAATCAATTACTTCCAACAATAATGTCATCAACATACACAAGAAGAACTGTAAAGACTTTCTCATCTTGTTTAGTGAATAAATTATAATCAGCCTTGATTTGGATGAAACCAAATACAACAAGGGAAGTAGACAGTTTTAAATACCATTGTCAAAAAACTTATTTAAGACCATACATGATTTTTAACAACTTGCATACTTGATGAGGCTTTCTTTTGGTATAACCGGAAGGTTGTTACATATAAATTTTTTCATTCAAAACTCCATGCAAAAAAGTATTATAAATATCAAAATGATACAAATGGCATACTTTAATGGTAGCCACAACTAAAAGACATCGCATAGTAACAAGTTTAGCAACGGAAGAAAAAATTTCATGGTAATCTACCCCTTCCTGTTGTGTATATCCTTTGGCCACTAATCGACATTTATATCTTTCGATACTCCCATCACTATTAAGTTTCAATTTGAGCACATATCGACATTCGATAGATTTTTTTCTTGGAAATAAGTTAGTAATTATCCGGGTTTTATTAAATTCTAAAGCGTTCAGCTCATCTTTTATAGCTTTGTGCCAACTGAGATCGCAAACAGCTTGTGCCAATTGAGAAGGTAAAACTTGAGACACCTGATGACAATGAAAATCTTTCAAATATTGAGGAGGTTTTCTAACCCTAATGGTTCTGTGAACATATATGTTATTTCCTGTTAAAAATTGGATATTTTGGGTAGGATCAGTGGACACACTTGACTGTGGGTTGCTACTCATGGGTTCCTAATTATTCTACAGTTGGTCGTGGACTAGGGGCATATCTGGTTGCTCTTCACTGTGGTGAACTTCAGCTGCAGGTTGGTCTTAATTTGGTTCAAGTTCTGTAACAAGATTCAAGACTGACTCATGGATGTGAGGCGACTGTTGAGTCTGAAAAAAATGGTTATTGCTTATCACAGCAGGAGGTAATTTATCAAATTGTGCACTAAGAGCAGTTTTGGCATTATGTTTCTGAAAAGAAAATATATTCTCATGAAAAATAACATCCCTGAAATAAAATATAACACAGTTATACAAATCAAATAATTTATAACCTTTAATTCCAAATTTGTAACCTAGAAAAAAATAAGTTATACTTTTGGAATCAAATTTTTTTTGCCCATGAGAGATAGTGGAAGCAAATTATAAGCAACCAAATATTCTTAAATTTTTATAATTTGGTTTGACTACAAATAGACTTTTATATAGTCTTATTTTTTAACAACAGAGTTAGAATCCTGTTTATAATATATGCAGCAGTAAGTATATAATCGCTCCAAAATTTTAAAGAAAGTCCTGATTGAAATCTAATAGTCCTGACAGTATTTAATAAATATTGATATTTTCGTTCTATAATACCGTTTTATTGTAATGTTTTAATACAACCCCATTGATAGATAACACCTTTTTTTACTGTAGAAATCTCTCATATAAAATTCAGACCCATTATCACTTCTGATAACTTTAATTTTAATATTAAATTGTGTTTCAACAAGATTATGAAAGGCTTCTAAATATAATTCAGTGTCTGATTTTTGTTTTGGGAGATAAATTTATATACTTCTTGAAAAATCATCAACGATAGTCAAAAAATATTTATAACCATCATAAGATATTTTAAAGAAAGGTCCATATAAGTCACAATAAACCATATCAAATAGGGTGTACGACCTATGGGTGCTAGAAGTAAAAGAAAGATGACATTATTTAGCCTTATGACAAATAAAACGAGGATTATCATTAATAGAATACAATGCACATTATACAAGAAAATCATTTATCAATTTTATCCTAAAATGCGAAATGTATCCTAAACGATAATGCCAAAGGTCTACTAGAGATGAAACAGAATTAACAAAGGGTTTTACGGTTTGATTAAAGAATTTGAAGAGAAAAATAGCCAAAGTATTTGAAGGAACTTCAATACTCATCAGGTGATATAAGCCACTTCTCTCTTCACCCATCACAATTATTGTTCAAGAGGCAAGGTTCTAAATCAAGCAAATATTAGAGAAGAAAAATAGATAACAGTCGGGAGCATCAGTGAGTTATTTTGTAGAAATCAAATTAAATGTGAAAAAGGGAACACCTAGAACATTTTGTAGAATTATCTTGTTGGTAAGTTTAATGACTCCAATACGGAAAAGGGGAGCTTTACTTCCATCAGAAAGTTTAATAGAATAAGAAATTTGGATCTTCTTATGAAAATATAAGGATGGGTTGCATATCATGTGATTTATGGTGCCAGTATCCAAAATCTATATATATCTTTTATTATAAGAAGAAGAAGAAAAGTAGAAACCAGTACCAGTCATATTAGCTGCTTTTGGTTGATCATAAATGGAATCAAACGGGGATGGAGTCTGTTTAGTTGTTTGAGAAGAAGTAGTAGAGTCTTTGGATTGGATTAGATTCCTGAGTTGTTGGAATTGCTTAGTCAATACAACCTCATCATCCTCATTTACCTCCTGGTCAAAAATGGTGGTGAAGTTTGAATGATTGGCAAAAGGAGTAGCAGTCCCAAATTTATCATACAGCTTGTGATCAGGAGAAAAATCTTGAAGCTGACAACACTTATCAACAAGATGTCCAGGCTTATTACAATGAGAACATATAGACATTCCCAACTTTAAAATATTATTGTAAAGTTTGTCCTGAAATACGGCAATGAACACAGAATGGCCTATCTTTCTTTAGCATATAGGTTATTTTCACGGTATTTTTAGAGTTACTAATAACCCATTTAGCAGTTAAAGCCATCGTTTGTAAATGATACACAATGGACAACATTTGATGATATCTTTTTTATTGTTGGATAATAGATAAAACTTTGTTAACAGATGGAAGATGATCCATCAATATAATCTGGTCTCGAACATTAGTATATGAGTCATTTAAACCCATTAAAAATTGTATAACACTATCCATTTGTTATTGATCAATGAGCACTTTTATTTTACCATAATTATAATTTGGAAGAGGATCATATATAGGTAGTTCATCCCAAATTGTTTTTAATTTACCATAATACAAATTTATTGAATCTTGTTCTTGTAGGAGACCCGTCAAAGCTTTCTTCACCTGAAAAACGCGTTGCTCATTTTGTTGAGTAAAATGGTCATACAATTCCTTCCAAATTTTGAATGTATCGTCAACAAAAACAACACTAGATTTGATAGATGGGCTGATGGAGTCCTATATCCAGAAGACTACCGTGTCATTATATTGTTCCCAAGCTTCGAAAAGTGAATCGCTAGAGTCAGTGAGTTTAGGAACAATGCCTTCAATGAATTGAAGTTTATTTTTAGCCCTCAAAGCTCGATGCATGATTTTAGACTAAGTAGAATGGTTGTCGTTCATGAGCAAATCGTAGATCAAGATAACCACCGAACTATCACCGACCTCCGGGTGAAAAGGGTTTATGGGATCTGTTAGGTTTTAAAATCGCAGGAGATCTTGTGTGAGAATGAAATTTAGGGTTTTTGTGTTTGATGTGGTTTCTGCAGTGCTATGTTGTTGTTCCATAGGTCTAATACCAAGTAAGAAAAACGAAGAGCAAAAATGGTGAAGGAAGTGAGGAAGAGAAAGAGGCTCAAGATGAAATCAGAAAAAATGAAAAGAGCTAAGGATGATAATTGATTGCTGAAGCATAAAGAGAGCAAATCAAATCTTATTTCATTAGTGCTGCAATGTCCCACACACGCAAAAACGCTGCCCGACGATATCCTTTTATAATACAATGAAAGAAAATCTCCGACGGTTAACCTAACAAAATATCTTTGCTAATCAATAAAAAATCACCCGCAAGGGAATAAAATTCTAACAAAATGCAAGAAAATAAAATCTTAATCAAAAAATACAGTTGTCCTGGACAAATAAAAAAAATTGATACAATATTTACAAAATAAAAAAGTTACGTATTTTCTAATAATTGCACATTCTATTTTTTTAATGATATATATTGGTAATAAATAGATCTATTCACACAATCACTTATAAAATTGTTTAAAAGTTTGTTAATAAACTTATTTAAAAGTTTAAGTTTGGCTTGCTTATAATATTAATCTAGCATAAAGATATGTTTGGCACATCACCATTCGGCTTGGTTAGAATCATTTATGCATGAGGAAATTAAGTTCAAGTTGACTTTTTATTTGCATTTTAATAAATAAACCACATCATAGCCAATCTCAAGTATATAAAATTTTTACAAATTTGAACTCATACCAAATAAAAATAAGACTTAGATGTTCAAACTCATTTATAATATAAAAATCTCCAAACCAATTTTTATAAGCCTTGACTTGATTCACCTATAACCTTACTTGTATTAGTGTCCACGTTAGAGTAACATAAAATTTATATTACAAATATATCAAGACACTTTCCGGTAACATTCTCATTTATAATATGAAAGAATCAAACCAGCCCATTAGATGTCTCGACAAGGTTCATTTATAGCCTTCCCCATGTCTATGTAAACCCGTTATGAGTAACATAAAATTTGCACTGCCTATCAATTGAATTTTCCTATTATTATTAGAATTCAATCCTAATACAAACAACCCAATACAGTGGAACAAACCCAAAATTCCTATCAAACGTCAACTACCAAGCTTGTAGGTATAAAAAATTATAATAATGCAAAATATTTTTAATATAAAAAATTATTTTTAACTAACGAAAAAATTATGAGTCAAATTTTGAATAAATCTATTATAATAATAGTACCCATTACAAATACCACCCTGTAAAATTTTTTCACTACAATCTCGAGTAAAGAATGATTAATTATAAATTTTTTAACACATCTAACAACTTATAAGAGAAAATATAACGAGAAATAAGAGCAATCAAATAAAATACATCCTAAAAATTTACTTTAAAATAACGTACATAACCTTGGCGAAGAATAGAATTTAAATTGAATCTCAACCAGATATTAAAACTCTTCCTCTTCTTTATATCTGTGTAATGCTAATTATGTGATAAATGATTTCAGATACCCTAAGCACAATTTTATATCAGGAACAATGCTAAAACGCTTGTCAAGCATGTATCACATGTGAGACTATTGTAATTGGAGCATGAGTGCCCCGTTGGGAGTGCCCTAAGCGGCCCCAATCTGATCAATGCACACATGTGCGTCTATCAGGTGCCATTCGAGCTCCCCTACTCTAGAATATGCCACATGCGTGAATCAAGTGCTTATTGTGCACCACTCTATTGACATTTGACCGATTTTTGGTTGACCCTAACACAAATATCACGTGACCTTTCAATATATTTTTTTACCTGGATGACCTTTAATCGACTTTTGGTCGACACTCACATAAATAACGTGCATTTTCCTTATGACTATCCATTTATTACAATACCCATAAGGGTGTGACCTAAAACCCCATAGTTAAAGCGATAATTTTTATTTATCTAACAATATGTCGTATGTCATTAACTTAAGCCAAAAAGCTTATTTGGGATGCATATTCATCCCAAATCACTAATAATTTTTAGGGAACAATGCATCATCGAAAAGTTCATTCAAATAATTTCGAGGTAAGCCAAAAAAAAATGCTATATTATAGATGTTATACCTTGTAATTTTTTGTTGTACTTTGATTTTCTAAGTCCATTGAGGCCTAACATATATCACATGATCCACCCCAACATCCCGAAAACGTAAAATCACTGATTATTGTGTCTAGATTACTAATATAAGCAAATCCATCATTTTCTGATGATGAAATCTAGATTACTAATATAAACATATCCGTCATTTTCTGATGATGAAATCGATAACTGGACGAAGAGACATGAATACAAGGTAATATGCCCTTTCAGTTGGGTGTATAGAGTCCCAGAACACGTACTTTGAAGCATCCGAACAAACGTGAGATTTCGAATTGCACAAAAATGACGTTTCAACGTATCCAGTTCCGCAGCATCCTATACTAACCACTTCAAAACCTGCACAAAGGTCAAATTTTTTTTTTTTTAAAAATCCATTGTAACAAAATAAATAATTAAAATGCATCGTCAATCCTACAAGAAATTTGCAACTTAGTATAGCTACAAATCATAAAAAAGAAACAAATATGTTATCAATAAGTGACAGTTCTTTAAATACTAACCTGATATATGTAGCTACTCAATTGGTAATTATTATAGTTGCTAACCCCGAAACTGTTCGTATATAATTACAAACACTTGGCCGGAGTGAAAAAAAGATCGGAGTGAAAAAAATTCGGAATAAAATTTTCGGAGTGAAAAAATTTCAGAGTAAAATTTTCGGAGTGAAATTTCAAAATAAACTTTTTTCCACAAGGCCGGAAAGATGAAAACTTGTCGGAGTGGTACTACCAGGATAAAGTCACAAGGCAAGTCAAATACTGATGACCGAGGACTCTGATTGAAAGCCAACGACTCTGATTGACGACCGAGGACTCTGATTGAAAGCCAATGACTCTGATTGACGGCCGAATACACTAAGTGATGATCAAGGACACTAACTGATGATCGAGGACTTTGACCAACGGCCTAGGACACTGATTGAAAAAACTAGTCATCTATAAAATCTGCGCAAACAGTTAATTTTGTAAAAAAGGAAGTTAATTTTTAGAATCAGTAGCCGACTTTATAGAGCAGGTCAACTGCTCTCGATAGGAAGGCGATTTTGTAGAGTTGGTAGCAGGTTCTGTAATGTACACAACCGCCTTGTAGAGTAAATAGTCATCCGGTGCCTTATATATGTATGTATGTATGTATGTATGCAGAGCGCTGAACAGTGGAGAGTGTGGAAGAGACACAGAAGAAACAATGAATTGTGTTTTACTCTTATTATCTGTTCCTCGAGGGTTTATGTAATTATAATTTTTGTAAGTGAAATTTATATAATGAAATTTTTATGGATTAAGTATTTTGTAATTTTTTTCTCTTATTTAGAAGAGGATTTCCACGTAAAATTATATGTTCTCAACTCTCCCTTATTTCTCTATTGTGTGAGTGAGCGTTCATCATCATTATCATCCTCTCAATTTTACTATCCGACTAACATCCTTTCCAAACAGAAACATCATTATATTTCAATATGAATAGGTTAACATTACTTCACCGGAAAATATTAATTCTACGACAGAAGTTCGAAAGGGAAAATTGGGGCAGAAGTTGAAAATACATTTAAATAGTTTTCTTATACTTATTTTATCTAAAGCACTTAAGAAAAGCTCAACATAATAAAAAAAGTTCTAAGACCCTAGAAGACAAATTGTTGAAGATTTATAGTAGATACGGAAGTTTTACCCAATCTGCCGGGATCTTGGACTAGGTAGGCCAATGGTGCATAAATATCTAAGTAAAAGATTGCAGTGTGAGGATCTGCCGCTGCCAGCTGGATATTGATGATATTCAATTCAAGTTGAAGGAGCTGGTTGTAGTCTCTGGCGACGGTCGAGAGAGACTCCACGCAATTACGCTGTTGATTGAAAATGTTGTTGGAAAAAGCGTTCATGGTGATCACAATGGGCAAGCATCCCATCGGTGGTAATCCAGCCACTAGAATCTTTCGAGCCCCTTGCCCCCACAAGTCCTGCAACGTTAAAAAAGAAAATCATGTTTTGGGAACCCGCATGCAACTTTATATATGAAGACAAAATATAATAAAATTAATTTATTTCGAAAAAATGAAGTAAAATATGCAAGTTAATCTTAATTTTTCCATTACTCAATGTACATGGAAAAAGGTTTGTTTGTTTTCCTGCACGAGTAGGAAAACATGAGTACGTAGTAGATGTCTAAAGAGAAGGAAATAGAATAATAATAATGATGATGAAAACTTTGGAAAGTGTACTCTATTATACTTATATAACCTAAGAGAATCATATGTACATGACTTTATAAATTTTTATCAAATTAACCGTTCAATGAATATAAAAATTCATAAAATGAAAGAAAAATATAAAATAAAATGTAAAATCAAAAAACAACTTTTTTTAGATTACAACCTAATACATTGTGATTTATGTAAAACATAAAGTTATTTTTTGGACTTCTATTAATGATGTCCTCAGGTTTCCATTTTATAAATATAGATTTATTTATGGATGTAATCAATAACATAATGCACTTAAAATTAGCACAGCGACAGCATTTGTTTTTGGTAAGTATCACAGCGACAACATGCATGGAACGGTTCCAATAATTATGAATATCTAATGCGTGGTCAATATATATATAATAATTACCATATTTATGTTGACAGTTTGTATTATTGTTTTCATATTTCTTTTTCCCCTCTATTGGATAGTTATAAATTGTTTTTGGATTTGTTTCGGTTGGCAGGATGGGATAACTCTTGAGCAGCAAAAAGTACAGATGATGAACGAAAAGCAAGGCAGGCTTGCAGGGACAGGGAAACCAGACACTGGGAAAACGTCAAATTAAGAGAGATCTGAAAACAAACAATTAGCTTAAATGGAAGCATCAGGCCGTAGCAGATCGAGAGCCCGTGAGCATCGTCATGCATGCGCCGGAGCCGCAGATCATCGGAACCTTAAATTGCAGACGGTTTTGATATGCCTTAATTTGCAGTGTAAATAAACACTATATCTTCTCACTTATTTTCTTTGCCAAACCAGACAAGAAAGAATTATATATATTTATTTATATATAATACGTTTGTATGCATTTATGGGGGAAGAAAAAAATCCAAAATAGAGTAAGTGGAGCAACCTGGATGAACTGCTGGACAATTTGCAGGACGAACAGCTGATACTGGGGGACAGTAAACGTGATCCGACGAAATGGGACCGCGTAGTAATTGAGAACAAAATCATTTGTGCCTGCAACTATTAAGAATAACGCCCTTTCCACGAGCTGCGTGGCCTTGTCCTTCCCAATGACCTGCTCAATTCTCGATCTAAACTCTTTGAAGTACTCCAGTTGTTTTTGCATGGGAATCACTCCCTGAATTATTCAAGCACAATCAATTATTTTGCATACCGCTCCTCTTATTGAGATTGCTCTTGTTCTTAATATTAGAAAATTGATACTTTCAAATCATTTCTTTAAACAGTATAAGCAGTGGATTAGTTTCTCATCATGGAGAAAATACATATTACTAAAAATCATATGTAAATTCTAAATGTGGCAGTTCTAAGCATATTTAGTTTTTCTATTCAGCTGCAGCCATTGGACTCCTTAATATAGTGCACATTCAGAATAAGGTAAATCTTTTAATCACTTTTATTTGTTATTCAATGTAACATATATATATATATATAATTACTGGACTGATAACTCCACATCACATAGTAGTTGGTGGTTAGGTAACCAATCATTAAATTGATTAAGATCTATTGAAACAAAATATGGTATATCTGGTTATCCTATTTCTCGACTATATAAATTGAAAAAAGATGGTATCTTTTAACATATTAGCGATTTATTCATAGGATATGTATTTATAACAGAGATGACATTTCTAATTTCTAAAATATAGATTTATGTACGTATATGCCTATTGTGATTTATGAAAATCACTTCTTATGTAGTTAAATAGAATATATCTACCATGTTCTTATTTATTTTTAAAGTTTACATATATTAAGAATTTTATACATCAAATTGTCCCTAAGATTAAAAAAAAAGGGTATTATGTTTTGTTGCCGATACAAGATTTAATTCCCTTACATAAATCAAAGGCTCCTCTCTCATTTTCTCTATCCTGTTAATTTTTGTGAAAAATATTTTTCATAAAAAAAAAATTATTTCCGTAGTAGCTTGTGAAAATTTTAAAATTAGTAATTGCAAAAGATAATAACAAAGACGAGCGAGGGAGGTATCTTACTGATATTCGCGGTGTGAAAGGATCATATCCAGTGGCAGCCGACGCAAAGCTAACACCAGTCAGCAACTCTTCATCACTAAGCGTAGAGTCCAAATACGGAGGCACATACTCTTTTATACCAGCATAACCAGCTGCAGTTGGCACAATTAATCATACTACAAATAGCATGTATATAATTAATATGAACTCGAAAAAATAAAACATTCAAATATATACATACACACACATATATAAATATGTATAGAATATTCCAATTTTTATGGCCGGTATCAATTTTTTTATGAAACGCTAAGATTTTATAATAAATCTATGGAAAAATTGAAGGATGTCAGGAAAATAGTCCAAAATTAAATCTGGGTCGATTCGAATTCTAATGTAGTCCTTCGACTCCGCTTCTACTTCACTCTTCGGCTTCCATTTCCGAGTGCCTTTTGTGAGGCCCGAGCCACAACTCACATGCATATATACTTCCATATCTTTAGATCTTATCGTGAACAGATCAATAATAGCGTCTAATTAGCAAACA
>JAOVVI020013056.1:0-12000 GCA_028571085.2 Nepenthes alata | reverse complement strand
AAATGACCCCAAATACCTCTCCTTACGACCTTTTCTTTGATACCACATCTGTCACGACCCAAAAACATAATATACGCAGGTCAAAAATAAAATCAATAATAATATTTTTATCAATCATAAAATTCAATCCAGGCGTGACAGTCATACATATATAGGACCCGATATAATAAAATCCGTACAAGATCTCATCGGATATAAATTCAAACAACATATTACATGACCTGCTATCCACAATCGTAAGGGAGGTATCCAAATATAACAACTTATCAATATTTTTCATATAAGGATCAAGGCCATCATCCGGCCATAAATAATAATCATGACACATTCTCGAGATCAGAGTCATAACAACATAAATATCTCCACTCACCGATAGAGATATGCCACATCAGATCATATTTGAACTCCTACAAGTATATCCATCCCACTAGTCTGAAGGGATAAAATATAAAAACGTGAGTCTAGAGTTCAACAAGTATTATCATCGTATAAAATAGTACACAAATTAGATGGACGGATATCACATAACAATAACGTAAAATAAAACACAATGTCTGTGAAATCCCTGAAAAATCAAGAAAATGTATCGTACTAAATCATCGTCCATATCAAACAGTCACTCTGGGACATATTCATAATAAATAACGATCCGATAAAATCTCATAGACGATATCATATCATATAATCTGAGATCACATGGGCGGCAACCGTCACCACATCCGTATGGGACACATACGATCGTCCGAATCTAAATCTCATAATATAGAAATTGAGAGAAGATCGCCGAAAGTAAAATATAAATCAAAGCACGTTTCAGATTTATTACATTCATATGTACGAGACATTCCTATCACCCAATTGTGGGCCAATAAGTGTATCTCAAAATCATCCTCCATCCAAATACATGCAAAACTACAAATAATGCACGAAATCAGAGAACCAAAGATAAATAATACCAAGTTGAGGAAGGGTTACCCTCATCCGGTAACTACGATTATATCAGCTACGATTTAAGCCAGTAGCTCAAGGCCATCCATGTACTATGTCTCTCATAAATTAGAAACTTGCTCACTATATTTTACCACTTGCGACTTTGGGTGTAACCTCAAATTTTAGTTATATATTAGGACGTCCGAATATATTAGTTCCATCAATTCCTTACGATGGTTCTCATTCAAATATATAGTGGGGTAGGTCAGCTACTAAACGTCTCCACCTTCCTTCTAGCAAAAGTAGCATATCATATATGTCCCCGTTGGGAGTGGTACCAATATCTTATGTCTCGAATCACATATAACAAACCATCGGATCTCGGACTGTCATGGTCCCGTAGTGACCTTGCCCCCGGTAACATGCATGATTAATGCAAGGCTTGATTCATGGTTCCACAATATACGAATACATAAATATACATATATACCATCCAGGTGTCTAAAACCGTTCAAATCATAAATACCCATGTAAAACCACCACACGACTAGTAAAATATACATATATGTACATAATTAATAAATTGGGTGTATATAAAAATACATGCATGTTAGTAAAATCTCTCACAGTAGTCAAAACACATCAGAAATTAAATCAAACCAAGAATAGGGCTGTAGGATACTTGCTTCAACTTTATACTCCGCAGATCTGAAGAAAGGATGTCCCGAAGCATCCAATTTGGGCCTTTCTCTCTCCTGCCTCATGTGAAGCCCGCGGCTGCCCTCTCTCCTCTCTGCCCACGGCCACTGCGCCGCTACTGCCGCTCCACCACCGCGCTGCCTCACATTGCCGTCGCCGGCCTCCAGTCCGGCCGTCGTCCGCTCTCTTGCGTGGCTTCCTCTCTCCTTCGTTTTCCTCCGCGCATGACTTCTCATTGCTGCTGCACGCGTTGATGTCACTCCTCTGCTGCTGATTCACTATCGTGCCGCTTGCTTGGCCGTCGTTGGCCTCCCCGACACCACCTTGCCGGGACCGGCGCCACTACACGGCTGCCATTGTCGATCTCTGCGCAACCCTCTCTCCCGCGCGATTCTCTCCTCCCATACCGCAGCCTTCGCAGCCTCACCAAGGAGCCACCGTTGCCGCCGACCTCGTATTTTCTGTCTCCTTCTCCCTCTCCTCCTCCTCCTCCGCACCAAACCCTATCCCCCACCCTCTCTCTCCTCTTCTCCCACTCTCTCCCCGATCCCCTTTTTCTTTTATTTTTTTCTTTATTATTATTATTATATATTGTATTTTAATTTTCTTTTATTTTAAAATCCAACTCAATATTCGGATGACAGCATGGGCGCGCCTCGGGCGTCACTCCACAACTCCGATCATTCCTCAAAATTTTAGAATATTATAATTAATTTTCACCACGTTTGAAATACTCAGAATCACAAGAAATATTAAAATAATCCAAATGGGGATCCGAGATATTACATTTTTGGCATGACTGTAATGGGTTTCAGTGTCTGCCAAAGTTTTACTGACGTAGTAGACTAGCAGTTACACGTTGGATTACTATTGGATTAGGACTAAGCTTAGTTTCGCATCTGAAACTACGAGGTATAAGTAAAAATCCTCGCCCTCTTCTGGTGATGTCAAGAGAGGTGGACTAATGAGATATTCCTTCAACTCTTAAAATGCGGCTTGACAGTTAACTGTCCACTGGAAATCATTCTATCAACAGGTTGATCCTGGGTAATGGGAAGCAATCTTTGGGGCATACCTTATTCACATTTGTGAAGTCAATGCACATTCATCACTTCCTATTACTCTTCTTGATGTGGACCACATTGGAAAGTTATTTCGGGTATTGGACTTCTCTTATAAAATGTACATCCAGTAAATTTTTCCCCTCCTTTAGGATGGCGATGAGTTTTTTGATGGACTGGCTCCTCCACTTTTACATGATATGCTTATGACAAGGACTAAGGCCCAATCTGTAGACCATTATTCTAATCGATATCCTTGACATATCAATGGAAGTCCATGCAAAGACATCAGAATTTCGCTAGATCAAGGCGATCAGTTGGTCACACATGGATCCCATCAGTGAGCTTTCGTTCTGTAGGCACTTCTCAGGATCATTGGGGTCTAGAGGGATCTGGTCAGTCACATCTCCAGATTGGGCCTGCTACAGAGTTGTCTTGTCTCGATGATTAAATTTTTTGACCTGTCGGTCCAAAGTTGTGTAAGTGACTTGAGATAGGTTTGACGGACCGTGTTATTCTCATTAAATAACCTCCGTCAATGGTAACATAAACTTATATCCATAATTTATCATTATAGATTCTGCAGAAGTTTTGATAAAATTTTCTCTGCAACTGGATGAAAAATAAAAAAATACAACCTTTTTAAAATAACCTGTACAAGTATATAACTATCCGATTTGATATTTTGGCTTATAACATACACGGGACCACATTGCCATACCATCCATGGCTCCAACACAATATTCCTAGCTACTGTATTGGATCTAAAGAGATGCCATCTAGGACTAAATAAAATCTAAAATATCAACATAAATGTGAAAGTATAACTAAATTCAGAAACCTGTGGAAGCATAACAATAACCATAAAATAATAACAAATCACATTAATCCAACTAGACTGTTTACATTCTATTACAACAACGTATTCGAAACTTCAAGCCTTCGACATCCAGCTAATCTCCTGAAGCAAGTCCCTTTCCTTGCTCTAACTAATCAGGCGCCATCTTAATGTTCTCATCTAGAAGGAGAAACAACAAGAGTGAGCGTACAGCTCAACAAATATAATAACACATCACTAACTATAGCAATTAACAGAGAAAACAATAACTGGGTAGGGGAAACATATAACTTCAATAAAAGGAAGCATGCGAGGAGGAGGAATATCTGGGATCATATGGTTCGCATGTTTGTTCTGGTTACGTCCATTCATTTTCATTACTTTCGTTAATCTTTGCGGATCCGGGCTAGTAGGTCGTACTAACTAACGATGTGAGAGAACAAGAAAAGGAATGTGTTTGCCACACATTCTAAAGACGACTATATTTTAGGTCTGTAGCACTCGTCCATCGGCTACATTTTAGGTCTATAATACTCGACCATCGGCTACATTTTGGGCCTGCAGCACTCGGCCATCTCAACTCCCCCCATATCCCCCGGGAACAAGGGCAATCCTCGTTCTTCCACAGTAGTATCCTAAAGTGAACCACAAACATCACCCGCTTCCACGAGTGACAAGAATACGTGGCCAAGTATTCCTTGGGTTCACACAATGATGGACATGGGAAACTAGAGAATACTACCCCTATGAACCACGGTCCTAATTTTAGGATTAATCCTTCCTTAAGGGAAGATCCACCACTAGTACATCACATATTCCAATCGAAAAATCACATTCCCATCCTTATCTCCATCCGGGAGATCAAATTCATCACATATCTCTATCCGAGAGGTCAAATCCATCATATTGCACTTTGTGGATTCCCTTCCATTTACTTGCCTGGTTCCTTTCTTTCTTTGGAACTTATGACGGACCGGCCTTATTCCACCGCATAAAGTCGCCATCCAGCCTAAATCCTTGCATCAAAATAAATAATAGATAACAGCTAGGTGGACATAAAGAGTTTTTTTCCTCTTCTTTTGTATGAATACAACTTTCTATTAAACACATGATTGCTTGAGGCCGAACTACGTGAGCTAGCCTTCCGGTTTTAATTTCAAATTTGGCCGGCCAACATTAAAGTTGGTCGGACATGAAAACCATAACATGACAAGAGATGCTACTAGAATTATCAATTTCATTCATCCATAAAGTAATTACGAAAAAATGCTAACATCCATAGATTCTTAATAAGCGGAACTGTTCTACAAGTTTTCTCAAAACATCAAAAGAAATACATTAAGTTCTTCACTAATCAGCTCCGGCCAGCTATGCCGTCTAGCTACTTCAAAAGCTTCTACTCAACTTCGTCCTCCATAAGCTTCTCGTCATCTGAAAATGGAAAGAGTGAGCTACAAAGCCCAGCAAGATACTCACATGCAAAAAACATAAACATGCATATATACAGATCCAAGTAAAGATTTATAGCATAACTTGGCATACAAAAATCATCATATCGTTTCTTCTTTAGTTCAGAAATCCTTGTTCTTGTTCTTATTATCTTGTCTTTAGAAAACCAATTCGAAATTCTTATCATCTTTAGGGACCGGATGGGAGTGGACAACATCAAGAAACGGTTGTGTGCTACCCCATAACCTAGAGTCGTGTCCTCTCATTATGCTCCCCGAGGCGGGAGGTAATGCCTTTAACCCAGCATACGGGGCCGTAATCCAAAAGTCTTATGCCACCAAAAGTATCCCCCGTGACCCAGGAGGCAGTCCTCGAGTGTCACTCTGATATCCTTCATCCATCTTTAACAGCAAGTTTAATGGACACTCGGTTCTAAGTTTATGTCTTTGGATGGCCATCCGTCATAGTTCGAAAGTCAAAAGTTGTAGAGTTCCACTTGCTGTTCAGATTAATACATTTTCCCTGATCTTATAGCCTTTGTTCTTTAACTTCACAATTGAAGTCCGTATAGCCTTTCCTTAATCATCTTAAGGTCGAAAATCTTTCATCAAAATTCAGAGTTAAAAGCCGGAGTTCTTTTCTCAAAGGGGCGGAGTTCTATTTCCCAAAAGCCGGAGCTTTTTTCTCAAAAAGGCGGAGTCTAAAAGCCGGAGCTCTTTTTTAACAAAAGCCAAAGTTCAAAAGCCAGATTTCTTTTTACTGAAGGCCGGAGTTCTTTTTAACAAAAAATCAGAGTTCAAAAATCGGAGTTCTTTTTCTCAAAAGGCCGGAGTTCTTTTCTCAAAAGTTGAAGCTCTTTCCTAAAAAGACGGAGTTCTTTTTCTTAAAGGCCGGAATTCTTTTCTCAAAAGCCGGAGTTCTTTTCTCAAAAGCCGGAGCTCTTTTCTAAAAAGACGAAATTCTTTTTCTCAAAGGCCGAAGTTTTTTTCTCAAAAGACGGAGTTCTTTTCTAAAAAGGCCGGAGTTTCTTTCTCTAAAGCCAGAGCTCTTTCCTCAAAGAGGCGGAGTTTTTTTCTCAAAAGGACGGAGTACTTTTTCTCCAAAAGGGCCGAAGCTCTTTTTCTTAAAAGGACGGAGTACTTTCTCTTCAAAAGGCCGAAGCTTTTTTTCTTAAAAAGACAGAGTGCTTTTTCTCAACGGCCGAAGTTCTTTTTCATGGGATAAGTTCCGATTTCGAAACATATGTTCTTAAAGCCGATTTGAATTTTCATGGGACAAATACTGAATACCTTTCTTCTAGAAAAACCGGAAGTCTTTTCTCAAGGGTTGGAAGTCTTTTCTTTAAGCATGCAATTATCAAAGTTCATATAAATCGATAAATAATCATACTTCAAGCAGAATAAAACCGAACATCATGAATATCAGGGTTTCTTTTTAAACATGCGATTCATAATGATTCTTCCTTAAAGCAAAGGAACAGAACAAACATCATACATACTGAAACATAAGTTTATAAAAATATTAGATAAACTAGCGTTGTAAACATGCATAATCATGAACTTAAAACAGGGCTGAGTACTCTTGCCTGGATTTCCTTTACTTTGCTTTAAACTTTTGGTCTTCCTTTACTAGCAAACCCTATCGAGCACCCCTTTTCCTCGCTCCCTAGTTCTTATTTATAGGTCCTTGGGCCTAGCAGCCGTCGTTAGGGTTTGGCAACACTCGCGGAGGGTAACTCGGTGTTGGTTATTTCTGTTCATAAGGGTTTCCTTATTATAAGGTTTCCTTATTGTTATTTATTATTTCCTTATACTCGGTTTCCTTATTATAAGGGTTTCCTTATTATTACTTGTTATTTCCTTATACTCGATTTTCTTATTATAAAGGTTTCCTTATTACGCATTCCGGTCAACTAACTGGCGTTGACCGGATTACTTTTCTTTTTCCCGTCCTTCCTTCCATTTACATTTTTCTGGTCAATATTTTACGTTGACCGGATTACTCCTTTCCTCATGCATTCCGATCAACAGTTAGTTGACCGGATTGCTATCCTTAGCTTATTATTTTGCCTTGATGTTGGGGGTTCTCTGTATTTTGGGATCTGGGCCATCCATTACATTCGTAGTAGCCTCATCCTTTTCCTAAATACCGCCAGGGCTATGACCTCCATTAATCCATAATTAACATGCTATGGACACAAATCGATCTTAGAAATCATCAAGCCTTTACAACAGACCAAGTAATTCTCCTATGCATTCACAATGTCCACTTATTAAAACATTAATCTCCTAGGCAATCCCATTTTTAAAATTCATGAACAACCTTATCAGTCCGTCTTATTTACCTCGAAGGTTCTAGAGTATTCCAAAACAATGCAAAACCGATACTTCCTTAGCTCTGCACGGGATCCTTAGCAATCAGCATCAATTTTGACACAACTTCGAATTATCGATCAAAAGATAAATCAACCTAATCTTCCTTCTAATAACATCCTCAAATATTCACATGGCTAAAACCCCTCAGTGACCATGAAATGACCTCTAGATGTGGTCACATATATGAATTGGACTTAGTGCAGATCCTCATTAAATAATTTGTAGGAAAGACCACACTAATCTCCTGATACCTTTATTCAATTCAGACTTATACTTCAAATCTCACAACCCAATTGCAGGATGTTATCTCTTTACCAGTCCAATCCACGCTAGCATTGCGGTTCGCCCACCAAACTACCACTAAAATAAGATTAAAACTTGATACCTCAAGGTAAATCAATTCAGCCCAACTAATCGTATCTACGAATCTAAGAAAATATCACAAACCTTGATACCGTCTGTATCTGTGAGGTTCCGAATTTAAGAACTTCATATTAATGAGGTGATTAGTATGCTAATAATCAATGCAAATCCTATGGAATGAATAAGGTTGGATATCGGAAGAAAAATTGTGAAGGGTTCGGGTTCGTGCTGCTGATGCACTACCAGCAGGGCGCTCGAGTCCAGAATCCCTCCCCACCCTCTGGCCACTTGAGCGGAAAAACTAGAACCGACCCTGCCTGCTGGCTGCTTGAGCTGCGCTCGAGCAGTGGACAGCTAGTGGCGCGACCGCCTGCTGGCCGCTTGAGCCGCGCTCGAGTGGTGGCGTAGTATAAATACGTGTCCTACCTTCTCTCCTCTCATTTTCGCATGGTTTAAGGTTTGTTAGAGAGAGAGAGAGAGGGTGACTCTAGAGAGAGAGGAAGGGAGATCGAGGCCCGGGAGTGTAAATTTGTCCAAAAGCCAGCTATAAAGGTGAAAGCACGCGTCGAGGTAAGTGTTCTATTACCCACTTCTCGTTCTCTTTCGATGTTTTGTTTGATTTGAGTGGGTATTTTGTATCGATACCCATTATTCATGTTAGAATCATGAAACCCGTGAGTAAGGACTAAGGAATATGTAGTTGTTTGTCGAATCGTGTCTGATCCGCCTGATTTGGTTTCACCAAAACCCTAACCCACAAAAATTGGAGATTTTTCATTTCCCGCCTGTGTATCATAAAATTGACCTCAAAATGTGAATCCCCACGTCCCAATGATGTATATATGTTTGTCCGATCTCGCATGTTTTGACCCGTTCACGACGTCCGAGCCCTCTAAATGGGTGCTGTTACTGTTGACCCGAGACCGAAGGTAGAAAATGCATGTTGTCACCTTTGTTAAATGTTGAAGTGACCCTAAAATGTGAATCCCCGCATCCTAATTGTATGTATTTATTGACCGGATGCCGAATCCCGTAAGATTTGACCCGTTCGTGGCATCTGGAAGCCTTAAAGGTTCCCCGTTATTGTTTATCCAAAAATGAATGGGAAGTTGCATGCTTCCATCATCGTGTTAAGTTAAATCAAACCCAAATGTGAAAACTCGTGTACCAATTGTGCGTACGTGTCCACCGGACGTCCGATCCCTCAAGTATCAAACTGTTTACAGCGTTTGGATGTTCAAAAGGAAATCTGATATTGTTCACCCAAAATAAAATAAGAAACATATATGTTGTTCCCTCGTAAATGGTTATTGAAGTAACGTTTAATTATTTAAACGTAAATGTAAGCTCCAAAATGTGTATCCATGTGCCGAAAGTAAGGGAATGAGTCCCAGAGGTTTTAAAGTGATATGTGATCATCGGAGGTAAGGAATCTAATCTCTCTCGTGAACTTGGCATGTTTTATGGTGATTAAGGGAATTAAGTCCCCCAGGAAATTGTGAACCGAGTTGTAAATGGAAGGGAGTCCGCATTGTGTCTTGTGATGAAAAGATCTCCCGGATGGAGATGTGTGTGACGAAATGATCTCCCGGTTGGAGATGTGTTTAATGGGAATGAGATTTCCCAAGTTGTGAACGTGTGTGGCAAATGTGGATTTCCCTCGCCAAGTGTGGAACTAATCTTGAAACTAGGACCCTGATTCGTAGGGGTAATATTCTTTAGCATACCATGTCCATCGCGGTGTGAACCCAATGAATACCTGGCCACGTATTTATGCCGCTCGTGGGAGCGGGTGATGTTTGTCATATGCTTTAGGAAACTACTGTGGAAGAACAAGGATTGCCCTGGTCCCCGGGGGTGTGGGGCTTATCGGTCGAACGCTACATATCGAGATGTAGTCGTTTTGGTGATTGTTGCATGGATGCAACCAGTGGTCGTGTGCTACCGACCTAAAAATATAGCCGTGGCTTTAGAATGTGTAACGAATACATTCCTGTCCTCGTTCTCTCGCATCGTTGGCTAGTACGGTCTACTAGTCTGGGTCCGTAAAGATGATGTAATAATGAAAATAAATAATGTCCAATCGATGTAACCATGAGAACCGTGAGAATCAAGTGATTCCGAATGATGACCAGTCAATGTAATCATGAGAATCGTGAGAATCAAGTGGTTCTAGATGTTCCTGTTCCCTCTCCTGCTTCATGGTTATGGAGAGTTCCGGTATCTTTCCCCCATTCCCGTTCTTGTTTATACTTGGGAGAATTATGTATGATTATGTTTGTTGAGATGTTAGCTCACTCTTGCTGTTGTTATTTTTTCTTTCAGATGAGAACACTTAGCCGTCGCTAGATAGTTAGAGCAAGGAGAGGCTTGCTTGAAGAGGTTGGCTGGGCGTCGAGTGCACAAAGGATTTGGCCATAGTATTGTATCGGATTGTTGACATCCACTCAGAGTTGAGCGTGGCTTAATGATGTTGGATTATGATTCCGTTATGCTTCCGCAAATGTTTGATGATATAGTTATGCTTCCGCGTCTGTATTGATATTTTGAGTTTTGTGTTCTTCTTAGATGGCATCTCTCTAGATCTAATACGGTAGAGTAGGAGTATTGTATTGGAGCTATGGATGATATGGCAATTATTGTGATCCTGTGTGGTGTGTTGTAGGCTTTGTGTTAAGCCTTTGTTTAGATGTGTGCTTGTGCAGGATCTATTTAACAGATTGTATTGTTTGTTTTTCATCCAGTTGCAAAGGAAACTCTGCCAAAATTTTTGTAGAGTCCATAGGTTAATTATGGGCTTAGTTTGTATTGTCTTTGGTGGAGGTTATTTAGCAAAAAAATAATCTGTATCAGAGAAAAGAGAGATGCCTTAGGTTTGATCTGAATCGTATGCGGAAGCTTAGGTTAGATTAAGATTGACCGATTATGCGAATGAAGGCGTGTGATGACTAAGTTAGTCCGGGTAGTTTTGGTTACCCCGATCCCAATAACTTAGGCTAGCGCAAAGTTAGGAGCAGTGACTTAGTTCGAATGGCTAGCCTATACATCCTAGCTTGTGTTCTAGGAGTGGCTTGATTCGAATTACTTCTGGCTCTTTGTTGGGGACTACTAATATTAGTGGTTGGTTGTAGGGAAGAGAGAAAGATGGTGTGTAGAGACACCTTAGTGTTGGAATTTGATTGGTATCAATTGGATTTTTTAACTGATCAGTGTTGATTCAAGGCCTAGGGTAATTAATCTCGGTTTGAGGTTTAAGTTTGATCGGTTCTTGGTTGGAGTTCTTAGGTTGGTATTTTTCTATGAAGGGTTGCCAGGCCAACCTAGGGAGTGTGATGATTAGGGTGGAGTTAAGTTTGGGCATATGAAGTTCTAGTTTGGCAATTCATAAAGTGTCTGGACTTCTGGGCAGTCCAGATCTTAGTGAAGACGAGATGTGGATTTTGAGACCTAAGATAATGTTGCGACAACCCCATATCTGGTAGAATATATGGCGTGTTGCCCCGTGATAGATAGGAAGTGAAGTTGACCTCCGTTGGTTGACGTGAGATAGATCATATGTCTCAGAGATTAAGACATATTGTCCCATGTGTTATGGAAGTTTCATGGAATAATGCTTTGTGTTGATGAGACTCTTGGGAGCATGTTTTAATAGTGGTTAGTTCGACCGCAAGATTTAAGGATGTCTTTATTCATGGACAGGCGGTGAAATGGTTCAGTGTTTTAAATCAGGGTCCTAAGGTATGAACTCAATGTGTTAATATCACCTGTCGTGACAAGAGGTAATGTTCTTGGGCTTAATGTTGTGATTTGATGTTGTTTTGGGGATTCCAAGCCCGTGTCGCGTTGTGTTTTGATTTATAAAGGTAACCTAGTATTCGGAAAGGATGTATCAAAGTGGATGTTCAAGTAAGAATTTTTGGTAAATGCCTTTCCGAAGAGACTTTGGGATTATGATCTAAGTTATAGATAGTACGGTCGTTGGATTAAGGATAGTTTGTATCCCCTTGAAGTAAAGAAATCGAGTGCCTTAGGATCAGAGTTTCAGTGGTGTTGATGCATAGGAGAAATATGTGGATTGCCGAGATAGGAGATGAAATTTCTCAATCTTTATGTCACAACACTTGTATCATTGGGATGCTGATTATAGATAATTTTGTGATCCCTAGGTTTATGTAATTAAGGATCTGTGAGGACTCGAAACTAAAAACGTAATAACTAGATGTGATTAAGGTGATTAATATCGGTAAGAGGCTATGCATGTAGTGAAAAAGTGGTGGTTAAAAGT
>JAOVVI020013055.1:0-12000 GCA_028571085.2 Nepenthes alata | reverse complement strand
ACCATTACTTGTAAATTTTTTCTCCCACTAATCCAAATCTCTTACTTACCAAAAAAAAAAAGGTAGGACGGTGTGGCTGCTTTGTTGAGCCGTGACCGGGAAGTGGGATGAACCAAAACTTGGGTTACAATGCTGGATTGCATGCTAACCTAGATCTCATGAAGGGTGTTGGCCAATTAAGACAATAGGACGGTGGTCATGCAAGCCAAAATTCCCTAAGGAGTGTTTAATAACTCACCTGTCGAATCAACTAGCCCCCGAAATGGATGGCGCTTAAGCGCATGACCTACACTTGACGATCGGGGGAAGTGCTAGGCCTCGATGAGTAGGAGGGCACGACGGTCTCTACAAAACTTATGGCGTGAGCCAGGGCGAAGGGGTCGTCGATGCAGATTTTTGTGGTAGTAGAAAAATTAAAATGAGAACTTTGAAGGCCGAATAGGGGAAGGGTTCAATGTGAATGGCACTTGCACTTGGGTTAGTCGATTCTAATAGGTGGGGGAAGCCCATTTGATAGTGCACCAGTGCGAGCTTTTAATGGGAATCAAGTTAAAATTCCTAAATCGGGACGCGGTCATTGACGGCAACATTAGGGAGTCCGGAGACGTCGATGATGGCCTCGGGATGAGTTATCTTTGTTGTTTAACAGCTTTCCCACCCTAGAAATAGCTCAGCTAGAGGTAGGATCCAGCGGCTGGAAGAGCACCGCACATTGTGTGATGTCTTGTGTTCCCCCGGTAGCCCTTAAAAATATGAAAGATCTAGTGCCGACCATGCCCAGTCATACGCCTAACCTCATTAGGTCTCCAAGGTGAATAGCCTCTGGTCGATGGAACAATGTAGGCAAGGGAAGTCAGAAAAATTGATCAGTAACTTCGGGAAAAGGATTGGCTCCTAGGGCTAGGCACTAGTCCCTATTCCGAACCCATTGGCTATCGGTGGACTTCTTGAGCTACCTCCACGATGAGAGCGGGTCTCTGTGTGGCAGCCGAGGGATGGACTTGGAACGGATCCCTTTGAGGCCTTCCTCGGGCATCAAATAGCCGATTCAGAACTAGTACAGACAAGAGGAATCCAAGTGTTTAATTTAACCAAAACATTGTGATGGTTCCTAAGGATGCTAACATAATGTGATTTCTTCCAAATACTATAAATGTCAAAGTGAAGAAATTCAACCAAGCATGGGTTAACAGCGGGAGTAACTATGACTCTATTAAGGCAGCCAAATGCCTTATCATCTAATTAGTGACACGCATGAATGGATTAACAAGATTCCTACTATCCCTATATACTATCTAGCGAAGCCAAAGCCAAGGGAACGGACTTGGTAGAATCAGTAGGGAAAGAAGACCCTGTAAAGCTTAACTCTAGTCTAACTTTGTAAAATGCCTTGAGAGGTGTAGGATAAGTGGGTTCCCTCGGGCAAAAGAAATATACCACTACTTTTAACGTTATATTACTTACTCCGTAAGTCAGAGGCTGGGTATGTCGCCTCTTTTTGGACCCAAGGCTCATCCAGCTAGCTGATCCGAGCAGAGGACATTGTCTGGTGGGTAGTTCGGCTTGGACAGCACATCTGTTAAAAGATAACACTAGTGTTCTAAGATGAGCTGAATGAGAATAGAAATCTTGTGTGGAACAGAAGGGTAAAAACTCGTTTGATTCTGATTTTTAGTACAAATATGAACCATGAAAGCATGGTCTAACGATCCTTTAGATCTTTGAAATTTGAAGCAAGAGGTGTCTGAAAAGTTACCATAGGGATAACTTGCTTGTGGCAGCCAAGCATTCATAGCGACGTTGCTTTTTGATCATTCAATGTCACCTCTTCCTATCATTGTGAAGCAAATTCACCAATTGTTGGTTCGTTCACGCACTAGTAGGGAACGTGAGCTGGGTTTAGACCATCAGGAGACAAGTTAGTTTTACCCTACTGATGATAGAGTTGGGATGGTAATTTAACCTAGTATGAGAGAAACTACTGATTCACACAATTGGTCTTCGCACTTTGTTGAAATGCCAGTGGGGTGAAGCTACCGTGTGCTGGATTATTACTAAATACCACTAAGTTAGAATCCAGGCTAGAAGCGATGCAAGCACTTGCCACTCGTTTGCCAACCCGTAGTAGGGTCGTAGCCCCAAAGGGCACATATCTTTGGCCAAGCCCTCGTGGCTGATGCACAGCGTGGGTTGCCTAGAAGTATAATTTTCACTGAGCAGCAGGTTGAATGCTTTGTAGACGACTTAAATACGTGATGAGGTATTATAAGTGGCCAAGTGGCCTTGCTACAACGATCCATTGAGATTCAGTTCTACATAGCTTTGATTCGTCCCTCCCCCCGAAACCGAGCAATGATGCAAAACAAATGAAGGCTCAGGGATGGACGGCAATCATCGCAGTAATCCACCCTGCTTTGTTTTATCCCCAGGATGCTCCTATGAAAACCGCTAACTTTCAAGGTAGGATAACCAAAACGGAACATAACATCGCACCATCGGCCACATGCCTAACTTTTTAGGGCATGTCCCTACCATGCCCCAACAATAATCCAATTTGACCATGTCACACAACTGCCACGGGAGTGTCATGTGCCCAGTAGTGCCCATGTCATGATCTTGTCACACCCCACAATGTGCCCCATTGATGCCCTACGTCGTGTCCCTATCATGACCCACCGATACCCTTGTCATTACTAGCAGTGCCTATGTCACTTGTCGTACTCTAGCAGATCACTTGTCACACCTAGTAGTGCTGGTGTTTTGCTAGTGTCATGCCCTAGGAAGGCCCTTGTCGCACTGGTGTCACACCCAGCAGTACCCTTATCGTGCCCAGCAGCTCCTTCATGACTCATGGCTGGGCCCGTGTCGCTTGTTATGCTCCAGCAGCTCCCTTGTCACACCTAGCAGTGCTAGTGTCATGCCCAGCATCTCTCTTAATGCGTCTAGAAGTAGTGTAGTTATGCCCGTGCTAGTGCCTCGTCGCTTGTCATGCTGTAACAGCTCCCTTGTTGTGCCCAATAGTCCTGGTGTCGCACCTAAGGAAATACCTTGTCACGCTAATGTCACACCCAGCAGCGCTTGTGTCACGCACGCACATAAGCCAATTTTTGAAACCCTAGAGAGAGAAGCTCTCACTTCTCTCTTCCCTGTTTCTTCGTTTTGCGCCGTTCGCTTGGAGGCCATGCTCCTTCCCTTGCCGGCGCCGATGGAGCTGGTCCCCAGCCACTCCCCCCTTTCTTCCCCCAAAAACTTTTTCTTCATCTCCCAAATCCCTCTTGCCGGTGTCGGTTTCGGCACCATTTTTGCCTCCTCCACTATCTCCTCCCGTTCCTTCTCTTTCTCCCCCCAACCCTCTCACCTGTTCCGTCCCCTGCAGAAGGCTGGACCCTCTCCTACCTTTACCCTTGATGATACCATCCTGGTGCGTGCGATGCCTATTGATTGCCCCCAGAATCTCTTGGCGCCAAATGCTTCCATGGAAGTTTCGATGCCTGCGGCCTCCACGAAAGGTCCGTATTCTGCTCCCCTGCCTTCAGGGCCAAATCCCGCTACAGTCCCTCCTCTGAAACCCTCTTGGTCTGATGTCGTATTTCCCAAAGGAGACTGTAAGAGTCCTCCCCTTAAATTTTTCCCTCCCCAGCCCATTGTTGGGAATGTTGTGTCCTTATCTCCCCCTGATGTCATCCTTTAGCAGACCCAAGAAATCTGGGGAGCTACTCTTGTGGGTCAATTCATTGAGACCCCCCTTCACTTTCAGGCCGTCAACACCATTGTCCGTAAAATTTGGGTCAAATTTGGTATTCAGCATGTCGCTGGGAATGACAGTGGCTTTTTCTTCTTCCGCTTTGCCTCCGAAACTCAATTGAATAAATGTTTGGCTTGTGGTCCCTGGTCCTTAGGTAAGAAAGCCATTGTCCTCAAAAGATGGTCGCCCGGTATGGTGCTTAATAAGGACACTTTCCAATCTTACCCGATTTGGATCATATTGTCCAAGGTCCCGACTGAGTTTTGGACCCCCTTGGGCCTGAGCTGGATTTCCAGTGGAGTGGGCAAACCCCTCCTGCTGGATTCGATCACTGCTAGAATGGAGAGACTTAATTATGCGCGGGTCTGCGTTGAAATTGCCATAGATGCTCAGCTCCCTTCAATTATTAGATTAAAGTCTGACGTTGACTCTGCGACCCCTTCGATTGTCATTGAGGTCTCTTACCAAGGGAAGCCAGTGCAGCCTGCGAAGGATCACAGTGCCAATTTGGATTATAAATCTGCTTTGGTTAACTCCAAGACTCCTAGCTTGCATGATGCCTCCCGCCTTATCACCTCTGTTGATGAACCACGTGGGGCTTCCCAGGTGACAACCTCCCTGTTGCCCTCCTCTCCTCCTTTTTCTGTTGATGTTGGTTAGGAGCTGGGAGCTATTGATCTGGAGCTTCAAGAAGTCCAGCTCCTCCCTGATGTTGCTGATGGAGATGTTGAGGCTGATGCCTTAGCGTGGTCATTTGGTTCTGATGATGGGGTTTCCCATGAGGCTGACGTGGATATCCTGCCCCCTGGGTTGTTACCTGCTGATATTGTTCCTCACGCTGTGTATGAGACGAATTCTGCTGTGGAAACCAGCAGTGCTGACCAATCGGGTGAGGAAAGCTCCTCTGATTGCTCTGAGTTGGGTGGGTCTCTTCCTGTGCCCTCGCTGTCCCGCCTGATCTTCATACTTTGGGTCTAATATTGGTGGTTGATCGTGATATTACCCCCGAATCTATATCTCGGATCGTTCAGAAATACTCCTTGGATGGCTCTCCTGTTGCAATAGCAGTGCCGAGCACTGTGAACAAGAAGGATGCTTTAGATGGTTATATAACTGACTCGGATCTGGTCGTTGATCAGATCCCTATCCCTGATTCAGGTGCTAGCTGTTTGGAGGTGGATCCTTTGCCAATTGAGAAGGATCCGTTGCATTTGGCTCTTCGACAGCTCCTGGACTCGGATGACTCTCGTCAACTATTTCATGACACCCCTACTGAGCATAGAAAACTTGTGATGGAATTCCTGAACAAGTGCTGGTAGGAGCTATCTGATGAGAATCATAGTAAGTTTCTCTCAGCATTTCCATTGGCTACGACAAAAAAAGACTTTCACCCTGATGCTCTTTTGATTGCTTTCCAACTAGTATTTTTGACTAAATCCTCTCAGATCCATAGCGCCTCTTTCTCTCCAGAGGAAGAGAAGGTAGTTTTTGGATTCCTATCTTCCTTGCTGAAAACGGCTACGAGTTTTCCAGATATCTTAAATTATAATCAGATTAAATTTTTGGCTGGTCTTCATGGCAATGCTTTTAAGACCCCGGCCGAAGAACCCTGGCTACAATACAAGTCTAGGAGGCGGCGTAAAGCTGCATCCAAGAAAAACCGGTCTTCTCATCCATGAAATCCTACAGCTGCTGGATTGGTTGTGGGCTTTCTGAGATCTGGATGGTTTAATTTAAGTGCTTTTGATAGCTCTCGCACCAGTCGAATGCTGGATGGTTTCATCCGATTTGGGATTTCTGCCGGTTTGACATGAGGCCGGAGTGACTCTTTAAAGCCAGAGTGCCTCTTGAAGCCGTAGAAGCATTTTGATGCCGGAGTGCCTCCTGAGGCGGAGTGACATTAAGAGGCGGAGTGCCTTTTGCACACTAAAAGGACGGAGTGGATTACGTGGTCTGCGTGTGCTGAGGACGGAGTGGCATCTCAATGCCGGAGTGCCATTCATGGACGGAGTGACTTTTTTAAGCCGGAGTGCTCTCTGAGGAGGAGTGGCATTTTGAAGACGAAGCGCCTTTGTGCTTTAAAAGCCGGAGTGATATTCTCTTTCAGGACGGAGTGGCTTGATGAGCTAGGTTAACTTTTGGGCCGGAGTGGCCAAGCGTGAATTAAAGCCGGAGTGGCTTGATGAGTCCGGAGTGGCTTGATAAGTTATGTAATTTTTTGGGCCGGAGTGGCCAAGCGCGAATTGTGGCCGGTGTGGCAAATTTTCGGAGTGCTGCTTTTGGGCCGGAGTGGTCAGGTGCGAGTTGTGACCGGAGTGGCAAATTTTTGGAGTGCTGCTTTTGACTACAGATTTTCGAAGTGCCTTTGTAAGGGGATTCCGGAGTGCCTTTGTTTCACTAAGATGTCGGAGTGGCATGCGTGTGGAATGATTTTGCCCATACTTTCGGATGGATTTTTCCTTTACAGTAATCGAATATTATTATAATTTTATTTCTTAATGACTATTGTTATGGATTTGGGGGTTCCCTTATTTCTATGTTTCTTTTTCAAAGTCGACAAAACACTTGGTAAAAAATATAGTTCTTTGTACATCTTACTTTTATTTAATACAATTAATTACTTACCAAAAAAAAAAGTTTTAACGACGATGATATGACACATGTAATAACTCCTCACTCGGATTGCACTCGTTTCAGACGATACCCTAAACTATCAACTGAAACGAGTATTTATTGATAATAAAAATACTCAAAATTTGCTTTATATCGAAACTTATTTTAAACTCAGTCTGAAAAGGACTCAACTGAAGCAAGCCAAAGGACTACCATATGGACTGAATAATGAGCAAGTTCTTGTCTAGGACTCGATCCAACTCAAAGTCATGCTAGGAGATTACCCTAGGACGGCCTCCAGGATGTTGACATTCCTCGAAGTGGACCTTTCCTTGATGTACAACGCTATTCTCGGACGACTGTGCTTGACAGCTTTTGGAGCGATAACATCAATACCTCACTTGAAGATAAAGTTTCTAACCCTGTTCAACATTGGAGAGGTCATGGGTGACCAGATGACTGGTCGAACCTGCTACTTGGCCCAAATCGCTTCAGTGACTGTTGGCTAGCTGATCGGAGACCTTTACCTACAAGATGTGGCCACCCTACAATAGGTCTAGGTTGGCGAGTCCACGGACCAAATACGCTCAGACCCTAACGAGCCTGAGAAGTATGTGCAGATCGGAAGCTCATTGATGGGTTCTATGTGAGACAACTTGATTACCTTCCTTAGAAACAACCCGACGTCTTCGCATGGACGCCTGTAGACATGCCCAGCATACTGACGGAGTAATGGTCTATAAGTTGGGCCTAGATCCCGATCATAAGCCTGCTCGACAGAAGTGAAGTATCCACTTAGTTAAGAAGCTAATTGTCGTTCACAAGGAGGTAAAGAAGTTACTTGACGCAAGCTTCATCATAGAAATATAGTACTCGGACTAGTTGTCCAACGTCGTCCTGGTAAAAAAAAGTAACAAGAAGTGGTGGATGTGTGCAGATTTCACCGACGTGAACAAGGCATACCCCAAGAACAACTTTCTATTGTCGAGGATCAATTAGCTGGTAGACTCCACTTCCGACCATGAGCTGCTAAGCTTTATGAATGCCTAGTCGTGCTATAATCAGATTAGGATGAGCTTGGAGGATGAGGAATATACCTCATTTATGACAAACTAGGATGAGGAGTATACCTTATTTATGACAGACTAGGGGACCTACTGCTATAAGTCATATCCTTTGGCCTGAAGAATATAGGAGCCACCTATTAACGGTTTGTAAACAAAATATTTGGAGCCCAGATTGGTCAAAATATGGAGATGTCGTGGACAATAAGCTCGTCAAAAGTAAAGTCACCGACGACCATGATCATGACTTGAGCGAGACCTTTGAGGTCCTCTAGGTGCATCGGATGAAGCTTAACATGGCCAAGTGCGCATTTGGAGTGACCACTGATAAATTTATGGGTTTCATAATATCTCAATGGGGTATCGAAACAAACCGCTAGAATATAAGGGCCATCCTCTACATGAGTTCTCCTTAGACCATAAAGGAGGTCCAAAGGCTCACTCAGAGGCTCATTGCCCTCTCCCAATTCCTGGCAAAATCAACAGAAAAATACATGCTATTTTTTAAAGCTTTGAGGGGGATTAAGGTAATCGAACTCCAATGGACGGCAGATTGCAATGTTGTGTTCCAGGAACTCAAGAAAAATCTCTCCCATCCTCCTCTCTTAACTTCACCTCAGGAAGGCAAAGAGCTGTACTTATATTTGGCGATTTTCAACTTGGCATTGAGAGCTGTCCTAGCTCAACAATAGTCCAGTGTGCAGTAATAGTGTATTATGTCAGCAAGGTCCTAACCGACACCGAGATCCACTACTCGCATGCCAAAAGGGTCGCACTAGCCCTCGTATACTTTGCGAGAAAGCTGCATCCTTATTTTCGGTGCACAAAATTGTCGTCTTGACCGACCAACCTTTGAAAGGAATCTTGCAAAAGTCGGACACCTCTGGGCGACTCGTTATATGGGTTATTGATTTGGCCAAGTTTAACGTAGAGTTTCGATCTCGGCCAGTCCTGAAGGGTCAGATCCTTGCGGACTTCATTGTCGATACGGTAACCCTAATTCCGAATGTCCTTGACCTCGCCGAGGGCACCGACCGGCTAAGGATTCCACCATGGACCATGCACGTCGACTAGTCGTCAACGCAGGCAGGTGGCAGAGCAGGCGTGGTTCTATGAACCTCAGATGGGTCAAAGATCAAGTACTCGATCACTCTCAGGCTTCCAACTACTCATAACATCACCAAATATGAGGCATTCTAGCCGAGCTCTAGCTCACAATGGAGTGCTCGGCTAGGTCGCGTATTGTTTACATCGACTCTGAATTGGTCGTTAACCAAATCCAAGAGAACTTTGAAGCGTCAAATCCCTAACTCGCGAAGTATCTCGCTAGGGCAAATGGCTTGACCCAGGCGTTTGACAAAGTCAAAATAATCCACATCCCGAGGGAGACAAAACTTGAAGGCCGACCAACTAGTAAGGACAATGATGACTAACAACCCGTAACAGTACTCCAAAGGTATACGAGAAGTCGTAGCATCCTGAGTATTGATGGCCTCGAGTGCGAGGTGCTGCAAGTGGTCAACGGTGACAACAGGATGACCTCATATCGGAGGTACCTGACTGACGGCACCTTACCGGAGAACCCTAATGAGGCCAAGCACGTGAGAAAGATAGCAGGCTGGTACACTCTTATGGACGGGAGATTGTACCACTCGGGGTACTCAATCCCCTACATGTGATGGCTTATGCTGAAAGAGGCCGACTATGCGTTGGGTGAGGTACATCTCGTCATCTGTGTTTGGCATATAGGAGGCTAGAATCTCGCCTTTAAAGTTATGAGGTAAGGCTTCTTTTGGCCCTCAATGAAGCGCGATGCCATGGAGTTCGTGAGAAAATACAAAAATTGTTAGATTCACGGGAACATACCTCACCAGCTGTATACGAAACTGCAAGCCCTCCAGTCACCTTAGCAGTTCGTGCAATGGGGACTTGACATGCTCAAACATCTACCCATAGCATTTGAGCAAAGTATGTTTGTCATAGCGGGTATCGACTACTTCACTAAGTTGGTGGAAGTGTCTCCGCTAGTATGGATAACGGAACAGAATGTGATAGAGTTTGTTTGCCAAAGTATCGCTTGCCGTTTCGGGGTTCTTGAGGTTATAATAACTGACAATGGAACTTAGTTCACCGGCCTATGATTCACCAAATACTGTGCAAGTCTGTGGATAAGATTGGTTCACACTTCCATTGTTTACCCGCAGACCAATGGACAGGTGAAAGTAACGAATTAAACACTACTACATGGGTGAAAGACCAAGCTAGAGGAAGTTAAAGATTCCTAGGCCAATGAGTTGCTATCTGTTCTCCAGTCATACATGGTCACACCAAGGGAGCTAACTTGTGAAACACATTTCAGTCTGTGCTACGACATTGACGCGGTCGTTCCCGTTGAAGTTGATCTGCCAACTTTCGGGTTGAGAGCTTTGACCTCAATAATTCTCATAGGCTTAGGAGGCACCTCGACTTGCACAAAGAGGCCCGAGATGAAGCGCGCTTTCAAACGACAGCTTATTAGCAACGAATCGCGTGATACTATAATAAAAGAATAAGAGCCCATTGATTTGAGGTGGGTGACCTCGTCCTACGGAGCGTAGAGGCAACTAGTAAAACCGTCAATAGGAACAAGCTTTCTCCGAATTAGGAGAAAATGTTCCTTGTATCGACAATCCTCCGGAGTGGTGAGTACTAGTTATGTACCGAGAAGGGCAAGCTGATCCCAAGGATATGGAACACTGCCCACCTCAAGAGGTACTACTAGTAGAGTTCAGCCGAGCTAACGTGAGGTCGACACACATCATCCCAAATGCTTATAAATATATCACATTTTGATTAACGAAATTATTATTTATTCACGCGTAGTTGTTCATGTGAATACATGCGTGTTTGTCATTTAATAAAATCAAGTGACTTAAACTATTCCTAAGTCATGCAAGATTCATCCTTACCTGCTTCACAACTCAATGGCAGTTGAAAAACCTTGGCCCCAAGCCAAGTGGCTCAATTGAGGTCGAATTTAAACCTCAATCCCAATACCTGAGCAGCCCAGATAAGACCAAAAACCCAGGCCTGGGGGCCCTTGGAGCTCCCAATCGAATGGCCACTAAAAACTTATAGTGCATCTACAGCATGGGTGCAATGACTTCCTTCCGACAGAGAAAGTACCCTCAATCAACAATGGTCGGTGGATTAGGACCAGACGTGCATGAGCTACGACATCCTTGGGCAGGACCAAGTGTTGTTATGGCAATGTGTGGGTGATGGCCTACGACTCTGTTAGGCCCCGACTGCTGCGACCATGAAACCCAATTAGCCATAACGAGGCTCACTCTCAGGCGTGCAACAACGTCCTACATACGGGGTAGAGCACCCCACAGAACAAAGGTGCTGCAACATTCCCCAAAGGGAACGAGTACAACTGGGCAAATGCGCCCAAGGCAAGCTCGACGACGATGGCTATAATGCTTAGCCAGCCAGAAAAAGGAAAGCAATTCTATACGGAACCATAGGCAAGTAGCCCTAAAGGTCACAATAATCTAGCTGATCTTATTACAAAGGTTCCGAATGTACAAGGTGGGCCATTCACCCAAACAATTGAAAAATGAAACAACAACAAAAAAGAGGAAAGAAAAGAGGAGCCTAGCGGTCCAAAGAAGAGCGGCTCGGCGGTTGGGAACTTCTTGGTTGGGAGGATGAAGGTCCAACTATCCCATCAATAGGAGCCAGCAGATCCAACTTCAGAGTGGCACTAGCATTCATTGGATGAAGAAGGGAAATAGGAAAGTTTGGGGCCGCCAGCTGCGCCATTCGGTGGTAGAGATGAATGCCATCCTAGTACTTGTCCTTTAATACATTGCCAAGACCCTCTACCAGAATGAAGGCCCTTAGTTGACCATCAAGCTATAGAGGTAATGTCCTTTTTTTTTGTAAGTAATTAAATTTGGATTAAAAGAAAAAAAAGTATACAATACTATATTTTAACTCTAAGTGTTTTATCGACTTCAAGGTAGAATATAAACGCTACGACATTCTCGAGCACACCATGCAACAATCATAAAATCAAGATGAAATTACAAAAGGAAATAAAAGACCGGCCAAAAAACCGTAGTCCATCCGGCCATTGGCCATCTACCCAGCTGGAAGGAACACAGAATCAAACCGGGATAAGGAACACTGCAATAACGGGAGCAAATCCAACCCGGCAAACAAAACCATACCGGGAAGAAACACCTGTCGGAATGCGATCACCATACCGTCAGAGCACCATCCTGGGCAAAACAGTACATCCCATCCCACAACCGACCATCACAGCCAAACACATACGAGACTATCCAGATCTGCCAACCATATCGGGAAGACTGTCCAGACTGGAGGCAATGTCCTTAAAGAAGGAAGTAACGCTCTTGGATTTTGAGGAGTGACTTCTCGAGTGAAGTGATCTTTGCCCCAGCCTCGCGTAGCTCACGTTCAAGAACCTCAATCCGCTCCTCACCCAACCTCGCCTGCTCGGCCATGACTCTGTGCTCCACCGCACTAACATTTGCCCGGGCCAGATTGCCAATGGTCGTCGAAAGCTAG
>JAOVVI020013051.1:0-12001 GCA_028571085.2 Nepenthes alata | reverse complement strand
GACTTTATTATAGAAGTTGATTCCTAACTTTGCTCTAATATTATGGCAAAATTAAGCAGTTCTTACTATATCGGCCCAAAACCTTGCTAATTGATTGATCTTTATGGTCTTTCCTCTATATCTTACAGATAGGATGCCCTATACGATAGTCTACAGGATAATCTAGGCATATCTTATTTCTTTATATTTCCACTTTTTTCAAGTTTCTTTCTCATTTAAGCCTTTACTTCTATCTTTCCTCCTCACCCTTACTTTCTCTTCTAGATCTTAGCAGTTTCATATGGCTTCAAATCCTGATAGTTTGAACTCAAAGAAATGCTAGAAGTACAGCAATATCCCTAAACTACAATAATTGGCCTAGTATAATTGAATTTTATTTTTCTAATATTTTTCAATGAAATCTTTTGACATGACACTAAGCGATCTCCCTCATGTGGAAATGTCAAAGCAAAAGAGTATGATAAGACCACTAAGGTAAGTAAGATTCCGTCCTTAAAATTCTATTCTGATGTTACAATAAATCCCTCCACCCTATTAATTAATCCCGAAGGAAGCTTCCCTAGTAGAGCTACTATAAGATAAGCTTTTTTTTCCATTTAGCCTAGAGAGAGCCGCTTTCCACGATCTGGGTCTTCGGGGTCCGCTATTCCTTTCCTCAAATGAATAAATATAAAACCTACCGAAATGGCCCTTAAAAGAAAGGCTTTATTCACAGGAAACTTTAGAGAGAGTTGACCAATCCAGTCCATTAACCACCACATTCTCAAGTTGGCTCAGTGCTTATGCTTTAATACGCATGTTCCAAACAAAAACTAGCACGTGGCTACCATGATTGCAGTTTTCCTTATCAACCAAATGCCTACTCGTATCACTAACTATCAAACTCCTCTATGATTGTTATCTTAGTTTTGACCATATTCCTTTTTACCTTTAATCATTGCCCTAAGGTCTTTGGTTGTGTATTATGTCCATGTACATCCTCATGAAAGGGAAAATCATGATCCATATGCCATCAATTGTGTTCCTTGGTTACTCCAATTTCAAAAATAAAAAATAAAAAAAGCTACAAATGCTTCCTCTCTGCTGCAAGAAAATGTATGTCCCCCTAGATGTTGAATTCTATGAACAAAGATCCTGCTTCTCAAGGAAGTGTCCCTAGTTCCTCCTCCAAGTGAGATTCAAAGTAAGGGAGAAGAATGACAATGGTTAGCAGAGCAACAGTTACTGATTTTCGGACAGGGGAAGGAGTCATCGGAACTCATGGTGATCGAACCTAAGTTTCGTACAAGGAGACGATTCAATTAAGTCTTCCAAACGCATGGCAGTTAAATCTGAATATGAAAAACAAAGGAATCCATGGCTAGGAAGACTATTTCAACAAAGTTACATAAGGACTAAGAGTACTACTATCATGTCTCGTCACCGCTTCATTACTCTTTAAGGTACGACCATGACATATAATGATTATTCCAAGACTAATATTGAGATAAAAATCTATTCTCTCTTAAATTTTTAAATCACTACCTTGAACTTATAAGCTGGTGATTAGGGTAAGAAATATTTTCTTAATCACTATAAAAAAAAACCTGCTAAGTTAGGATTCTCAAAATTATCTTCTAAACATCATGCCATTACTGAATTTGTCTCATATGATAGTCTATCTAAATATCATCAATATTTTGACCTTCAGTTATACTCTATTTCAAATCCTCGTCGTTTTCAGGAATTCTTGGAGATCCTAACTGGAAGGTTGCTATGGTAGAAAAAATGAAATCCTTATAGAAGAACTCTACCTGGGAGATGGTCAAGCTACATAAAGGAAAGAAGACAGTGGAATGCCTGTGAGTGTTTTAAAGCACAAATTAGATGGAACAATCATCAGGTATAAGGAAAGACTAGTTGCAAAAAGATGCAGCCAAACTTATGGAAGAACTACCAAGAGACTTTTACTCCTATGGTTGAGAAGAACACAATCAAGGTCATACTCTCCTGGAGTTAATTTAGACTGGTTGTTGAGACAATTTGAAGTGAAAAATGCCTTTCTCCAAGGTGATGTGATCAAAGAAGCATACATGGATCCCCCCTCCATGATTTAAATGAACAGAAGGAATATTTGCAAACTAAAAAAAGCTCTATATAGTTTAAAGCAATCACCAAGAGTGTGGTTTGGATGGTTGAGTCACTCAATGAAAAAGTATGGTTTTAAGCAAGTTATAGCAGATCGCATAATCACACTTATTTTCTATAAGAGAAATGGTAATTAAATTAATTTGCTTATTGTTTCTGTCAATGATATCATTATCAAAAATGTAATATTAGTGAAATAGAGAAGCTTTTGAGCTACTTGGCAAAGGAATTAGAAATGAAAGATTTGAGGGTCTCAAATACTTCCTGGGCATTGAAATATCCTGGTCCAACCAAGGACATTTTGTCATCCAATGGAGATGTACATTGGACCTCTTGGTTAGAACTAACAACTCCTATTGTGAGCTTGTATATACTCCCTTTGAGGTGAACTATGGAATGTTTATTGTTTTTATTATATTCTTTACATCTTCCAAGATTACCCTTTTATCTAATTGAATTCTAGTTAACTTTTATTGTTATTTGGCCATGGAAGAAGTTGCTAAAGGAAGAGCGGAAAACAATTATTTTACCCTCGCTGAGCTTAATTGGTATTATTTTTGAAAACATGATTCGAGCCTTAAAATTTTGTCTCTAAAAGTGACACAAGATTCAAATGATTTTGAGGATAAATTAGGTGCAAGATAAATAAAATCTGAAGATCGATGAAATAAAAAAATTGGGTGTTGAATGGTTTGGCTGATTTGGGGACCAATACTTTAGGAAACAAAGAAAGAAAACCCAGTAAACATAAAAAGGTTGGCAACTATGAGATTTCTGCAGCGAGAAAAATCACAAGGCAAATTCCATTTAGAGAAAGAGAAGAGGCTAGCTTCCAGCAAACTCCATGAGCAAATATTCTTCTTGTCTTTCTTCCTCTTTTCTTCATTCTCGCGTTGAAAGGATGAATCTAATAAGTTCATGTTTGTTGTTCATTCAAGCATTAATTATAGCATATGGCTGGACTATGTACTCTTCATGATTTTTAATGCAACAATATTTTCTCATTATTCTTATTTCTCTTGATGTTACATCAACTTGTGCAATCTTTAAAGAGGTAAATTAAGCCTAATGCATAATTACATATTTCATTCACATTGAAATATAACAAATAGATTTATGATTATACTTTTATTGAAACCCAGGAAGAGTATTAAATATCTACACTATCTTGATTGTTATTTTGATTGAATGTCATCCATAAGTAATTGAAAATTATGACATAGGAATACCTAGATAAAATTAAAAATAGCATGGTATTGTTCTTTATAGAATTTCATCTCGTTTTTCATGTTGATTATCGTAGTATTCAAATATGAAGTTGGTTAATTAGTAATTCTCATATTTCATTGGGTTGTTTGGATAATATTAGGATAAGACTAATTCTATGAGTGAAAATTCATTCCCTTGGGAAGCAAACTTTATCTATCACTTTTATTACTTTTTCAATATTGTACACTAGCAATTCTATAAAACATATATGTATTCTCATCAAAATCCGACAAACAAATAAGTGTATTGATTTGTTGGAAATTTGATCTATTTGACTAAAACTATACCCAATTTATTGTATGCAATTAGTGTGGTAAGTCAATTCATGCATAACTACAATAAATCGTATTCTGGCATATCTAAAGTCTTCTCTAGGGAAAAATTATGCTATCTAGACATCGACATCTAGATATAAAGGGCTATATAAACTTTGATTTTGCAAGATACAAATGTCTACCTTAGGATATGTATCTTTCGTAAGAGGAAATGTGGTGGCATTGTCTAGTATAGAAGCCGAGTACCATGCACTCCATCATATAATTACGAAGCTGACTTGGCTAAAACTACTCCAAAGTGAGCTTTGATTTGTCCCAAAAAGGCCTATGGTGCTCTTTTGTGATAACACTATGGCCATTGAGATTGCAAAATAATAAAGTTCAACAAGACATACTGAACATGTGTAACATGATAGAAACTACATCAACGATAACGTAGACTTTGGTATAATAAAGGTTTCCTATATTATGAGTGCAAATTAACTGACAAATATTATGAACCACACTATTACAAGCAGTTCATTAGGCATGTCACTAAGTTAGGCATGTACGAAATATATGGACCAACTTGAGGGGAGAGTTAGCATATACTAGGGAAGTTTGCGAATATTATTAAATCATGATTATTGAGATCGATAATTTTTCCTTATTTATTTAGGAATTAGTTGAATTTGATTTTAATTAGATAACATAATTGACTATTCGTAGGACCATATAACTTATATACAGCCTTGTGATTAATGGAAAAAATCCTAAAAATAATCCTTCTTTCAATTTATAGAGCCCTCTTTTTTTTTAATAATTGAATGCGCCTCTATAGTCCTATATTGAGCAACTACCAAACTCAGAGGCATCTTGTATTGTTGAACAAAGAGAAATTTGAGGATTTTATTTTTAATTAATTATATGTGATCCCTTACACCCATAAATGGACTTTGTCAAACAAGCTCCACACTTGAAATTAAAAAAAAAAAAGTGTACCGACGGAAACATCTCTTCTATTGCCGATAAACCATTTATATGTCGAGGAATTTATGCAAAATGCCAATAGATATAAACCATAGACACACATCAACTGCTTTTTTTCCCCAACGATTGACACTTGTTCTCTTTAATTGCTGCCATCTGAAAACATATCCAAATTTAACCAACAGTAATATATTTTATAAGCACCCCCAACCTAATAATGAAGAAAGAGGTGACACTTTTCACATGTTAGTAAAATGAGCATTCATATTATTTCATTAAATGGATAACGGGTTTGTAATAATCATTTCTCAAGAAAGCTGGACAGCCTAACCTCATTTTCTATTTCAGACAATTTCTTCTGATGAATAGAAAGGTTTGACTCAGCATCAGCCCGAGCACAAAGCTGCCTTAGCAATTCACCACCGCCTCTGCAACATTAAATTTGCTAACTTATTACCACACAAAAAAGACCAAGGTATATATACTGGAGCACCACCCCTAAAACATCAAATTGCAAGGTTATCTCCTGAACCAAAAAAAAAGCTATGACATACACAAAAAGCCGCTGAAGATTGATAAAAACAATCAATACAGAAACTATAGAGGCAGTAGTATGCTTTTACAATGTTTCCCAAAGTGTACTAAGAAAAAAATTACAGTCCACACCAAGCACAATTTTTTAAGAAAAAATAGTATGAAAAGCACAAAGGTCATAAAATCATATTAAGAAAAGAAAGGTTTCATGCAAAAGCACAATATTGATGACCCAACCAACAAGGTTATAGTTTATATATTGAGTACCTGCGACTACCACCAGTAAGGAGACCACTTGGCTGAAATATATCGCCTTCAAGAGTAACACACGGCTCCTTGATATTAAAATCTCTATCTTTATTGAAAGCAACCTGTGAAGCATTATTTTTTGCACAAACATAAGACAATAATGAGTTTGCCACAAAAATAAAAAGATTTTGGGAAAAACAAAGAGAGACCAAAACCATGCATCCTTATTGTAGCAGAAACACAAAGCAATGTGACATGCAAAACCAGTTGTCAATAAGCATTAAACATACCAAGAAGCCCAGCCAATTCCATAAAACAAGTAGTTTTATAAAGCATTGTACTTATCTTAATTTTCAATTGTGTTGTTTTGTAGAAAGAGGTAAGCCACAGTGTGCTGCTAACCCGCTTAATGCAATAAAGGATCCATTGCATTACCTACTTCAAGAATAAGTCGATTACAGGCAGTGTATTACCCTTTACTTGATTTTATTAAGAAGCAAAATGCTTTGCGGAAAGGGATGATCCACATGGTGTGACATAAACATGACCAAAGATTCACAAAGCTATGGCACAGCATGTTCAAAGGATCACTCGGCTAATGCAAATTTACCAATTATATGATCTTCATTCTTTATTTTTGAGAGGAGGGGACTATCTGACATCAAGATTTATTTTGAATAATAAGGTAATTTGCTCACTATTTGTTCTCAAAGCTATAGCTGTGATCATTGAACAATGAAGCAGTATTATGAAGCATTCTCGAGCTTCTATCAAAACAAATTACTAGTCGAACTTAACAATTTGAACAATACAAAATCTCTCACTCCAATGCAAACATATATGTGGGGCTGCTTTAGTTTGGGGCAGACCTTCAAAATTGCTGCTGTACATGATGTAGAACAGCACAACTTTCAGCACTGCATCCACGTCTCCCAAATGTCAACAAAACCAAGATGGGAGATGCAGATTGGTAGGTAGAAAAGGCCAATCAAGACAAAATTGAAATTGGGCAGGTAAAACCAACTTTCAGCTTGTTCATATGCTTGAGCTTGGATCCTATAAAATCAAGCCAAGCTCTAGCTCTCTCAAGATGTCACAAGTTGGAATACAATAGCTCTTCAAAGCCTATTAAAGTGGGACCAAAGTTCAACCTCATAACAGCTAAAGCTCCCAGCTCAAGACTGAGAAGAGCCAAAACAACAAATATTCTACACCGCAACGTATGCCAAAAATTTAAAAACCAGGGTATGAGGCATATGTTCACATGCATCCTACACTTTACACATGCTTTTTAATTTATGAACTCGAAAAATTGTGATGGTACTAAAATAAGCAATTTTATTCTAAACTTTGGCAAAAATTACATGATTTTAGCTGCAAAAAACTTGGAATAAATCAAAGGGTGGTTGACCAGGGATTGGGGATTTTTGCTAATTTTAAAAAACTGCTTTAAAAAAGCGACTTTGACCTTTTTTTTTCCTTTTCCTTTGTAACTTAAGAAAAATTTTTCCACAGAAATTTCCTCTATCACATGATGACCCTTACCACCAGAATCACTTAATTTGGTCAGAATTTGGTGGCTGTATAAAATTGGAACATATCAAAGAGTACAAAGTGAAATTGGAATTACATGAAGTTCAGCAATTGAAATCTCAGCCAACACTCAAATAAAATTGCTTATTTTCCCAGTTTAAGATTCATGATTAATCAATACAAACAGTATCCTGGCATGAGAATCCACATTCCATGCAAAGTCATGGTTAATGATTAAGCCCAAGCCATTGTCTTAGTGAAAAAGGCAGCCACCGCTACACTACTGCTTGATTTCCCATTGCATTCACATCAAACTTAATAAGTCAACCCACACCATACAGCACATTACTGCACTTTTGGTCCATGCAAAACCAATTCAAAAACTTCCAGCATCCAATGTGAATTAAGTTTTGAAGACAAAGAAAACTTTATCCTCCCTTCACAGCAGTTAAGAGATGGAGAGGTTATTTTCTTTGTTGTGGCCAAAGGCAACCCCAGCCTTCCTTCTCAGACCCAAAAAATTAAAAATTTCCAGAACTTCTGCGGTTGGAAAATAAATGGTATTATACAGATAATATTGCTGCCATTTATTGCCTACCAAATATCAGCATACCTTCACAGCAGCTTCTCTGGATTTGCAGACAAAGGTTGAACCAAAAACATACTCCATGGCACTCTGTAATGCATATTAATATTTAGCTGATATTCATAAGAACCGTCAAGATATTTTAGAAGAGCTGGCATCCCAAATGTATAAGCTTGATATCCATGCAAATGGTTCAATGGAAGCAAATGGAGAATCAGCATAATTAAAAGAAAGAAAAAATGCATAGCACTTCTACAGGAGTACATGAAAAGGAAAAGTTAATCTAAAATTCTAAATGCATGAAGTAAAAACATCACTCAACCCCTTTCTTTTTGGATAGTGAAAAGAACCTTGTATCTTGTCATGCAATAGATCATATGCTACAAAAGAGAACAATCTACACAATTTTTTCCTATATATGGGAGGATCCAAAATACTGACCTTTTTTCACACAAAAAAAAAGCCCTGGACAAGCACAAAACAAATTACATGTACTTTCTATAGTTCTCTGTGGAATCAACCAGCATATCTGCAATTCGACAAAGGCAACATATGGGTTTTTATCGAATTCATGGATATCATGCAGGGATACCTTCAATTCGCTGTCATATTCCACCAAAGAAAGTGCTAACTTTGCATTCTCCTCACCAACCTGAAGTTGCAAGACTGTATTTATCATCTAAAGAATGGATAACAACAAACGTTGAAAGCAAGTATAATGTGCAAGCTCACCAAATTAGAAGCAGCATGCTGCTTTGCTGGAGAAACAACATAGGCCTGAATTTTGTTCAAAGGGATTATTGTTACCCTTTTCTGTAAGCCACCATTTTGCAAAAGCTGTTTTCCAGTTGTTTCTGTGTCAACAACCACATTGAACAACTTGCCACCAGCCACTACCTGCAACAAGGACATGATTTCCATGATAAATAACCAAGAAAATGTGGTAAAAAGCGAAATGGGTGATCAAAAGCAAACATTCAAGATGCTATGCAGTAGATACCTCTAGGGCAGTCATTGTTGAACTATCTTTCACTTTAATGAGCTTAGCAACAACTCCTTTTATCTTTGACCTAGCGAAATTCTTGGTAGGATCACAGTATGAGAACTCAACATTTGCCAACTGTGCTGAAAGAATCCGTATTTTATCTTTGTATTTCTGCACGAGCTCCAACTCAGCAGTACGCTCCTGATAATTTTTGAATGAAATGCAGGACAAGAAAAAGAACAAAAAAATCAGCATATGAAAGAACATGTCTTTATGTTAATTGCAGGCATCTGTAGCTGACGTTCAAACCTGCTGCAAAACTTTTATTCGACAATCCTGGTCTTCTTTATATGATAGAGACTCCAGTGCCTTCTTAACACTCTCCATTTCTTGTTTTCTGGTGTTTAGTTCACTTTCGAAAGAGGCAGCTTCCTCATGCTTTGACATCAGTTGTTCAGTTTTCTCTTTTAGCCCCTTCTCATCGTGGCTTATTTTTGTTTTGACCTGTTTTAACTCTATTTCAACATTCCCAACTGCTACTTTAGCATCAGCTAGCTCATCTTCAAGGCATTTCTCCTCATTTTGATTAGTTTTACCAGCCAGTACCCCCTGCTCAGAACCATGCATTACCTTTTTGAGAATACAATCTGGTTGCATGATAAATGCATTTCTTATTCAATAATTGTAGGATAGATTTCAGAATCTTCACATATCTCTCAGTTTTACCTGGTATTCTTTCTCAACCTCTACCAAATTCTTAGAAAGATCCTGGACTCTCTTCCTTAGATCGGCAGCTCCATCTTCTGCACTTTTTATAACAGAGGCCCTGCTCTCTATGGACTGCTTCAACTCTTCAATACTCCTTTCCATCTGGCAAAATAAAAATTAGAAGTGATACAGCACACATGTGATATAATATTACAGAAGATAACAATGAAATGAACAGAGAAACAACTTATATCTCATCCATAAACATTGTGTGCATGTGGCTTCTGAAACCAACAGAGAAGTCAACACCTTGCTTCATGTCAAGTTCAGCTTACCTTATCAGCATTTTGACTTTCACATATGAGAGTATCCTCTTTATTCTTTAGTGCAGATACTTCTCTGACAAGATCATGAGATAGAGCATCTACTTTCTGTGTCGAAGTTTTAACTTCACCACCCATAGTAGCTTCCTTCTCAGCTGATAATTCAGATACTTTTGCATCCAGTTCCTTAGTTTCCATTTTCATCCGATGAGCATCAATATCAATTTCACCAATTTTTGCCTTTACTTGCTCCACCTCGAGAACTGCATTATCCTTAATCCTCTCTGCTTGCAGATACTCATAAGCAATGCAAAATCGTCTAAGCCGATCTAATTCTGCATGACCATTAGCCCATTGCATATACTGACTTTGTTCCTTCCTCAACTTCTCCAAAGCAGGCAGTATTTCCTGATCCAGAAGCTTATCAATCTCATCCACTTTGCTCTGTTTTTTTTCGAGTGTTTTTAAAGCTGTCTCTTTCTTTGTCTCATACATTCTCGTTCCAGCAGCTTCTTCAAGCATAGATAAGATTTCAGGAGGTTTCATGTTTAAAACTTTTGTGATGCGACCTTGCATGATGAGAAAATGGGGATTATTGACATTAAGCTGCACTGAGTGGAAAAGATTTTGGACACGACTGGGCTGAGCAAGGTGTCCATTTATCAGGTACTTGTTCCTACCACCAACCACGATCTGTAACAACCAGCATAGAAAGAAATATTTGTCAATTGCATGATTATGGACAGAGCAAAGATCCTATGTTAGGGCAGGAATGGAAACACCAACTAAAATATAGCTGCAATTCAATATTTTCTGGAAAAATGCTACATTTTTTAATCCTTATTTGACTTCTCTTGTCCTATATTATATTCAGTAAACTGGAAGCCACATGAAAAATATCACATTTTTGCTTGTCCAACAGACAATTTTCAAGGCTCACAACTCCACAAGGACTCAAATCTCAACAACTTGATAGCAAGGATACAGTGCCAAATGCTACTACAATGAATCTTCAAGTACAAACAAGCAATCCTTAAAATTTCTTCTAGTTAGATAACTTCACATAAACGTTTTGCATACCAAAGCAAAGCCCCATTATAATGGCGTCAAGAGGACACTAGCCATACATGCCATCAAAATATTGCCATTAATGATCCCTCGAGATCTGATACAAATGTCCGAACCATCCCCAAAAACCACATTAGTGTTAGATCAATGAGAAACACATGTTTTAGCAGATAGCCCTCTCATTTCACTAAATTGTATGTAACAAAGTACAACATATTTGTAGATTAAGGGGCAAGTGTTGCTATTTTAATTTTCCTTTTCCTCCCCTCCTGAACTCTACCAGTATGGTGAACCAACGCACAAAAAAATAATAATAAAGTTACTGAGAAACTCCATGCACACTCACAAATTCACGAATTAATCAGCTGGATAAATTTTCAAAAAGACCCAGACAACAACACTAGGGTTCAATGGCATGCCATAACTTCAAAGGAACAACCACTTACCTAACAAATGATTTTCATCAGTAATCTCCACCCAGCACCACCCTCCTTTCCCCTAGAAAGAGAGAGAGGAGAGGGAGGAAGAGAGAGAGAAACAGAGAGTAGATGGGCATGCATAAATTGCCATGATCCAAGTCCACAAAGCTTGTATGCCAATATGCGGTCACTTGCAGAAAGGGTGCTTAAATGAGTATGCAACGTATCATTAGGTCAACATGGCAAAACCTGATAGTCTAAGCAATTTTAGTAATTTTGATAATAAGAAGTTTGATATGTTTTATTGAGAAGGCCTACGGTTTGAATCAGCATAGCCCTATAAGTTTCTATACTATAATTTAAATTTAAATATGAAATAAAGAAATTATTTGTATAGCTTTCATTCCCTCAACAGTATTTGTTATTTATAACTGGCCAGTTGGTTCACTGAAATAAAATTTTTCCATAAGTTCACTCACAAGAATTGTTTAGAGTAGAGCATAAAATAGTAAGCAAAAGTACATTTCAATAGATTCAATCGGTATTTATCCAATCTCGGATAAGCAAACCCATTTTTCTTGATTAATCTTTTTAGATGAATGATCTATGAATTTTTTTCATTCCTATCCCCAAAATTAATGATATTTCTTTTTTTTGAAAGGCATGCCTAATCCTAATAAATTTTTGGAGACAAAATCATAATATGAGACAGGTTAATCTTTGGTATGTTATTACAGATTCTATAGCCAAATATCTAGAGCTCAATCTCTTTAAACCCCCACTTTTTGAAAATATATTACCATACAAGGTAAGAGGTTTACTGCACTTATTTCATCCTTCAATTCCACTGGGAATTAAGGTGTGCGGGCTTGAAAACAATACAAACCTAAATTGTAAGCCCACACCTAACAGATTAAGCCATTGGAATAAGGGACTCCCAGACATCAACAAACAAC
>JAOVVI020013050.1:0-12001 GCA_028571085.2 Nepenthes alata | reverse complement strand
TCGTCCTCTTGACGCTTCAGGAAGTCCTCGTCCACAAGACGCTTCATGGGTCCTCGTCCAATCCATGCCACTCGGGAATGACCCCAACAGTTGCCCCTGCAAAAATTGTGTTCAAGGGACGAATTATAAGTCCACTTGTCAATGACACAGATTGCTGCAATGGCAGCAGTTAACCAATGAAAGGAAACCGATATTTTAGCCATGTGCCTTTGATGATACATTATTTTGATTTTTTATTTATATTAAATTTATATGATATTTCATATTTGGATCCCATGATCTCATGATATATTTTTCTGTCAAGTAATTGTGGCAAAAGAAAATTCTTTACTTAATATAAAAGTAATTATAGTACTCATGTTTTCATTTAAATTATGCTGGAATATTGATTATTTTGCTTGGTTTAGTATATTCAACTCATTGTCCTGCTGCCAAATGGGTATTTGGCTTGCAGCATGCTTCCTTCTCTCATTGTAAATTGCTGGAGTTCGAGTCTCCTTGTTGACCAAAAAAGTAAGTGGCATTTCTAAGACTCTTCATATCACTTTTTCTTATGGAAAATTTAGTGAAAGTTGCAATATTCAACTTACTAACTTGAAGGCAGAACAGACTACATCATAAACAAATCAAAATTTGATGGTCTTAAATAGTAAAAGCATATGAAAACCTAGTTCAGATAAGTAACAAACGAGAATAGGACAACCGATGCAACAAAAAGAAGTATTAAATATGGGCATTTGGATATCTTTTTGTTTTTTTTTTTTGGCAGCACTCACAGTGAGCCATCAGGATTAGGTTACCAATTAGACAAAAGAAAGAAAAAGAAACCTATTTTCTGCTCTTATGGTTCCTCTGTACTTTAATCTTATTTATAATCTCAAAAAGCATTCTATCATTTGTCATTATTAATATCCCCATTGTTTGTGTGGTCCATAAATGCTTGCAGTCTTGTTACTCCAAATATTCTATGGTACAGTGATCTGCTAGGTCAATTGTGTGTCTTCCAGCAAAAAGTTCTGCTAAAATGGTGGTAACAAACATGAAGCTGAAGATCAAAATTGCTACTAAAAAGCCTGTGACAGTACCATGTGAGTTTGTGAAGCAAATGCAAATGACTGATCCAAGTGATCACTGTCCTTGTGGAAATGGTGAAGGGAAATCTGAGTTGCACAACATTAAGAGGTGTGGTGCTCATATGGCGAGTGACAAAAGGAATCTGGCTTTTGACAGTGCAAAGCTGAAACCATCTCTTCTGGGCACTAAGCGTGGGCTAGACACTGTGGTAGAAGTCCCAAAAGAAAAGAGGCTGAAGATGGATCGCGGTATGACTCTAAGGTGTTCTGACATTTTAAGGAAACTGATGAAGCATCCTGATGCATGGGCTTTCAAAGAACCTGTGGATCCTATTGCTCTGAATATTCCCGATTACTTCTCCATAATCTCTAAGCCTATGGATTTGGGAACGATAAAAACCAAATTGGATAAAAATATCTATTCCATTGTTGAAGAGTTTGAATCTGATGTTAGGCTGACATTTTCAAATGCCATGCTGTATAATCCTCCATCAAACTTTGTTCATCTCATGGCAAAGCGAGTAAATGCATTTTTTGATTCACAATGGAGACTTGTGGAGACAAACACAAACAGGCAAAGCATTAATGTTAGGCAGGGGAATGATATGACTTGTGGTGAGAGAGATAACTCTGATGTGAGCAGCAGTCTAAAATTGCCATCGGTCCATGTGGATACATTGCCTAAAAGGTCAACTCCAGTAACAGGGAAGACGAAGCCTAAGGACTCTAAGGAATCATCACTTGAGAAGAAGTTGTCACAGCGTTGCAAAGTAATTCTTTCCCTACTTATGTAACCAGCTTCTTCTTGAATTTTTTTGAGTTGCCCGTTCCCTTATGGAAAGTGTATTGAAAGTCTTATTTTCTTTTGAACTTAGGATGGCAAGGATGAAAGTTGTAGAGCAGCCAAGAGTACCTCATGTGGTTTGAATTCTGATGGTGAGGATATTTCTGGATTTCTAATTTGCCAACAACCAACTTTCCTTGATGAATTGAATATTTTTTTTGTTAACATTTTGTTGTTTATTATTTGTAGGGGTTGTTGGTTGTTTGGATGAAAAAAATTCTTGCCCTAGTTCTGTACGTGTTGGTATTGTTTCTAAAAAGACCGGACAGTTGGCAGAGAAAATGAGACATGATGGCACAAAGGGAGGATCCCTTAAAAAGGTCTCACGAAGTAAGACGAATGCTACAATGGTTTGTGCCTTCTCTGAGAATGATAATGATCAGTTTTTGTCATGCATATTTTTTGTTTCTTTCTCCTTTGTTTTGAGCTGCTGTGGAAAGTACACTAAAAAGCTTTCCCTTTGTAGAATCCCTCGGATCTGGTGGCTGAGAACACTTCTGAGTCACATATGAGCCAATGTGATCCAGATTTTGATGGTGAGAATGATTCCTAAGCTGAGTGTGGACAATAGACTATGCATATGTAAAGGAATGTTTTATTATAATTTCTTTAGCATTGTGATATGGAGGGTTATAGGTTCAAATTACAAAAATAATTTCTCTGTGTTGTAGGGATAAGGCTATGTACATTTTAGCCTCCCCAAAACCCCTTCATTTGAAGAAGGTGAGTTGTGAAATAATAGTAAGGTTGCTCCATTGTGACCTAGAAGTCATGGTTCAAACTAGGAAAACAAACTCACTGCAATTAGGTAACTGCAAACATCAGACCCTTCATTGCCCCACTATGTAGGAGCATTGTGTACAAGCTGCCCCTTTTTTGTAAGCATTATATGAAGGGGCTATAAGTTCTTTGGATGAAGGTCCGTGTCCTGGTTTTCTTGTTATGTTTACTTCTGCTACTGCCACCTCAAAGATCAGTTTGTATGAACAAATTAAAAAATTTAGTACCATTTGCAATGGTTCAAGTTGAGTTTTGTTTTGTATCCAATGTTTGCTGTTTGAATGTTTAAGGTTGGGAAATCCCAGCCTATGAAATCCAACTGTCTCCAAACAAGGCACTGCGTGCAGCAATGTTAAAGAGCCGCTTTGCAGATACTATCTTGAAGGCACAACATAAGACTCTTCTACATCATGTAATTCCCTATTCGTTCTTTGTACTGCCAAACTCGAGTAATATAACTCACACTGTTCACAATGTTTGTTATAGATGGCTTCCTGATTATTTTTCTTGTTTACTCATATTTAGGGTGATGAAGCTGATATACTGAAAAGACAGCAGGATAAAGAAAAGCTGGAAAGGAAGCAGCGTGAAGGTGACTAAAAAATTTCTTGCTTTCTTGTTTTAGTACGGAAAGAATTTTTTGATTTGCAAGTGGGAGCTTTTTATTGATCATATTGTTGAGTGCAAGAGATCCCTAATGATATGTTAGGGGCCTTATACACAATTCTTAAAAGAGCACGAGTAATCAACAAAAAACATGGCAAAATACAACAGAACGAAACAATTCCGAGCTGCTATAGGCTTTCTATCCAAGTCTTCTCATCTGGTTTTCTGGTTTTGCGCTGCTTCAATCCAACCGTGGTTTCACTGTAATGGCTTTGCTTTAATGTAGCTATAATGGTTGACTGTCTTTTGGATAAAAAGATCCTGCCAATCTTTTTGCTCTGTAAATGGTAAGTGGCAGCTGGAAAAGTGAACATTTTGGCTTTCGTTTTGGTGCAAAAGCCCATGATCTTCTTGCCAACCCCACACACTTCTTTCTGCCTTTTTGCACTATTGGAACCAAGCCAAGAGATAGTCCCAGTCCATATCGATGCTGCAAATGAGCATTTAAAAAACATATGAAAATGGTTCTGCAACTGATTGCATTGCACATATTTATTCATCTGAATCAACCATTCCATCAGCTTATCTTGAGTCATTAATCTCTGATGAACTGCCATCCAAGTGATGAAAGAGTAGTTAGGTATGTTGGAAGGACACCAAACATTCCCAGTTTACGTTGGAAGGACTTCAAGCATTTCCTGCCCATGTTACTTCAGGTTTTGGCACTTTAATAGCTCATAGGCTGTACAAAACTGTACTTCCATTCCCTGACCTGTCCTTGCAACTTAGGAACTGCATCTGCTCAGTACCAATACATGTAATCTGTAATCTGTGGCCTTTAGTAGCTTCCTTCACACACTTGTGGAGAGCTGCTGAATTGCCACAAATTTGTCTTTTTTAAGTAGAACAAGTGTGTCCACTTGGTCCAAATAGAAACTCTGGTTCATTGGCTGCCTCAACTTCAAGTGCTTAAAATTGGCTGCCAAGTTCCACAAATGACAATGTTTCCTGGGCAATCCTCCTCCATTCTTTGGGCAACAAAATCAGTCCCATGCAATTGAAGTTCTGTTTCCTTCTGAAGTAGGCCCATTCCATATGAACTTATGAAGTTCCTACATATTGCATCTACTTCAAAACTCTCTAGCAAACCAATGTGCTTGGCCAATAGGTTGTGAACTAGCAGAGACTGATTGTGTACGCTGGAGTTTTCCAGTGTAAGAGAGAAGTTATGTTTCTTGCTGTGTCTGCTCTGTATCATTCGTATTGAGAAGCATTTAATCTGCTAGCAGAAGTGGAGCATCCAAGTATTTCACTGTCAGAGACCCTTCACAAAATCCAAACTTCTGAAACATCTGTAACTAGTTTGTCTCTAATACCTCTCCAGAAAAACAGGTTATTATTGCTATTATCCATCAGACCTGAAATATCAGGCAAGTGCTTGAAATACTCGTAATGCAGGGCCAGAGATCCTTCATCTCTCCCACAAAACATGAGGTGAACATCAGCAATGATGATATGGATTAATTGCAGCTTGGATCACTTTGGGTGGAAATTGAAATCTGGGTTGATCACCAAAATATTGAACTTCCTAGCTCAATATGGTAATTGTGGTAGCAGAGGGACTAAGGGAGGATGAGGGGGCAAAAGACAGGTTTTGGTAAAATCATCAGGAGGATGCAAAATTGGAGGAAGTGAGTGCAATATTGGATTCCCTTCCCTCGGCTAAATTTACCTTTGTTCCCCGAGAATTCAAAATGTTGCCGCATCATTGAAAGAATAGGAGTATTTGAAAAGGTGGTCCTAGATGGGAAGATTCACATCTTATTACACTGTAAACACAAGAAGGTAACTACATCATAGGATAAAGGCACTCTATCCGAGGAGGAGGAGAAGCTGTTGACCTTTTCTTGTTCGCAAATATTGTTCAGTTCCACCCAAGCTTAATTTTATCTGTATCTTTGTAAAAGGACAAGAAGTTCATAGGACTTAATTGTGCACTGCGACATTGCACAACCCATCTGGGAGAAAGGTACTTTATCCGAGGAGAGAGCGTCACTGTGGCATTCACTTCTTCTGATTAAGTTAAAATGCCTCCATAAATAAGGTGGATAATTGTTGAAGCTTTTCATCTTCCTCCAAGATGAATTAACTCCATAAATAAGATCCAAAGTGATCTGCAAATTAAAGCGACCCAAAAAAGTGGTAGATAAGTCCCATTTGCCACCTCCAATTTGGAGGAGTCTCACCTTTACCAACAAAATCTGACTACAATTTATCAAATTGCAACTTGTTGCAACTTTAAGAATTTGTTCCAAATCGCAATCAATTTTTCTTAGTTGATTGTTTGATGCATGAAAGGAAGTATAAACAATCCAGTTTCCCTGATATTGAGTAAATCACCTTTCGGTTTTCTAGTATTTAGTTGATAAACAGTTTGCCTTTCTTCCTTGTTTTAGTAAAGTATGGTTTTGTCTTCCCCCCTTGTTTTAGTAAATTATGGTTATGTGTGAAATCTTTTAGTTGCTTAATCTATCCTCCTCTCCACAGAGAAGGCTCGGATTGAGGCTCGGATCAATGCCTTGCAAATGCAGCGTCAACGGGAAAGAGAGGCTGCCCGGATAGAGCTTGAAAAGGTCATCTATGGTCTTTCGTCGTTTTTTTTTTTTTTTGGGGGTGATAGCATGATATCATTGGGTGGATGTATCGATTGATATGATTTTCTCACTGCTTCGAGGGTCGGTGATCATATATATCGGCAAATATTTTGTATATATGTCGATGCTTCATTCATGGTAAAAATTTTTTTTGCCGGCAACTTTGTTTTGCTCACTGTTGGAAGGTCATCTATGAATTTGCCCATGCAGATGGAAAAATCAGTTGATATCGACGATAATATCTATATCCTGAGAGATCTCGAGATGCTAATCGGTGATTATTTGAATTGTTTTTCGCCCATTGGTTGTGGATCTAATGCGGCATGGAATCAGTTCGAAGATGGCAGGGTCCGGAGTCCACTGGAACAGCTCGGTTTGTTCATCAAGGCAGATTACATGGAAGATGATGAAGAAGAACCGATTTCTCAGAGAGATTTGGAAGAGGGAGAGCTGCTTATTTGAATGGCCACGCCATGTTTTTATACCTTGTAAAGAATGTGTGGGGAAAGACGTGCAAAGTAAAATTTTTTGTGCGATAAGCTTTCAAGAAACCTGTAAAAGAAAGCTAATTCTTTGAGGAAATAATATTTCTGCATCCTTCCATATCCATTTGGGATGGTGGTGTTTATTTTATAGACGAAAGTATCTAATTTCTTCAATATTTGCCCAAATGTGATTGAAAGAAAATGAAAAAAAAAAAAAAAAACTGGCAATGTCGTGATTTTATGGGAAAAATAGTTAAGGAATATAGCATCTATATATTACTATTTTGACGTAATTTTATTATTATTTTAATTAAAAAAGGTAAAATTATGACTAATTTAAAAAATAGTCATTAAATAAATTTGAAGAGTTAATTAAAAAATTTTAACTCGATGATTAATATATTGAAATTTAATTTTTTAATATGATTTTCGAAGGGGGTAAATTGACCCCAAATCCATATTTAACTTTCGCTGATTATATTAGGAATTTAAACCACATAACTAGTATTGTTGATTCTGTTTAGATCATTATTTTAGTAGCAAATTTATGCAAAACATATTTTGGAGCAAATTTAATCATATTCTATCTCACAATATGTCCACACTATTAAGAAGCGCACCCGAGCTATGCCATAGTAGACAATGTCGGGCTCGATAATATCATATCGTTTAAATACACGACCCATCACATGAAAATAAGTAGACAATGTCGGGCTCGATAATATCATATCGTTTAAATACACGACCCATCACGATTATTTCACGTTAACGGGGTGTCGATGGCCATCACACTCCAGAGTCAGATTTGGCTAGCACAGATTTTGGACACTGCAGACCAGAAACTAGTTCCACACCTGAAAAAAAGCTACGAGGGGCTAGTTGCCCTAGTCACATAATGGAGCCCCAGACCCACAAATCTTAAATGCAATACCCAAGTATGTAGCTTCCTAGCTATGAAAGCTCAGCTGGGCAAGCACAGGTGCAGTAAAATTATGACCAGAATGCTAAATCAGGCTGTATAAAACCATCATCAGTTGGCATTTTATGGAAGAAATTGAAGAAAACAACAGCAAATTACATGAATATAACATCTGAGATCCGGCTGCCTAGTTATATAATAACATCAGCACATAGTCAGTGGCACAAACATCAAAACTGTATATGGCAACATTGCCGGTCCTTGTCCTGTCTCGCACTAGCTGGAGGATCTTTGTAGTTAAAGGTTCTTTAAATGATTTAGTATGTAACGTGCGGTTGATCAGACGGTGTATCGGTTCCTGGCAGCCTTATCAAGCTTCCTTGAATCCTCCTGAAATAACGCCGCGTCATGAAACCACAATTAGCGACTCGTCAGGCAGCTAAGTATTGTTATGACTGTAAGTTAGTGGCTTACATGAAATACGAAGCCTATGGAGTCATTGTAATCAAGGAACTTCTTCCATTGCTGTCCTATGTTCAGCTGCAACCACACAAAAGAGGAGAAAAAAGAAGATGCTCTCGTGATTTGAATAGAAGTCTGCTCAGAATCAGCCATCTCAATTGAATCATGTCAAAAAACTTCGCTTTTTGAATATCAATTTTTTTGGGGTATCTTTGCTTATAGATTTAGTACTAAATTGAGCAAAATAGCAAAAATGACACCTAACCACACTCGATGGAACTTGAGGCTTTGTCGTTGTTTCTTCTTTGCTTATAGATCTTTAGCACTATGAATACACAGTTTTCCCAATTACACCAACAAATGTTACAAAAACAATTGTTATATGTTACAGGATTGTTAAGCATGTTTCAGGTTAATGTTATTGACAATCTGTAGTTTGTTTAATCTTTTCAGGGGTTCGAAGTTAATATTAAGGGGTTAAACTTTTATTTTGTGATGATATTCAATATCTATTGGATGGTAAGCTTTGGTATAAATGTTAGGGTCGCTCAACTGTGACCTGACAATCACATATTCAAATTAGGAAAACAACTTCTCCATAGCGCAGGGGATAAGGCTGGGTATTCTTGATCCTTTCCATATCCATGATATGAGGATCTTATAAACTGGACAGGCCTTTGACTACTACATGTAAATGCTCCCTGCTCATGTTTCCACCTCTCATTCAAACGTGAAGTGCATGGCCAAGTGATATAATATTCTTGAAACCATGAATGTGATTAAGGTATTGAAAGAACTAGGAAGAATTATATCTAAAGAGAGAAATGTTAAGGGAGGCTGGAAATTCTTATGGTGCTGAAAGTACATGAAACTTACACCTTCCCGGTCTAAGACAAACAAGGGGCTAAGAATAGAACGATTTTAAGTCTGCACCACTAAGTATATCCAGAACGTGAACCTTGGATCCACTGTGAAGTTGCTTTATTGAAACTCTTAGGTCACCTTGCAAACGACACTAACAAAATAGTTTCTATAGGGGTAACAGCTCAAAACCATGTGTAGGAAAATTAGACCTAAACTAATATTTCAAATAAATTGCATCAATTCATCAGTCCCACAAGAGAACTTGTTTAATGCTAATTTCGTGCAACAAATTCTTGTAAATGGTCATACTTTATCAAGGACTTAGAGGTTCAACAAAAAGGATATAATTCAAAAAACAAAGAAAGATGACGAAAAAAAAAAAAAATCCAAAAAAGTGCAGCTACATTGTAGAATTTGAAAATAGTCAGATATATGATGCCTATCTCTAAGTTCTATAGAAAATGTTATTGTGATTTCAACCTACGATGTGAACTGAAACAACCTTATTGATGCACTAAGGCTCACCTTTTGTAGAAAAAAAGAAAACGAGTCCCCAGCATGAGGAAGAATTTTCTTTTTTCTTTGGGGGCATGGGAGGGGAGGTGCTTTTCTAATTGAACAAGATACACCATCTATAGCACGCAAGCCTTGCCCATTCTGCATCTCCATTTGCTCCTATCCGTAACAGAAACACAATGGATAAATGGGGGAAATACCAGAGTTCCATTTTGATTATTGACAGTTTATGTCCTTGCTCGATTTACTAGGAAGGAAGGTGGCAAAGCCAAAGAAGACACATTCTAACCTATGACCATACCAACTGAACATCAACAATTCCAACAACAGAGAGAAAAGAGATTCAAATCCTTACCATATTTCTTTTTCAGATAAAAAGAAGATATTATGATACTTGTATCGGTTGCCAAAAATAACGGGATAACCAACTTGAATTTGCAAACAGCCCTTGATTGAAGCCAACAATGATCGGCTAAGCAAGTTTCTAAGCAATATCCATCAAGGAGAACAATTAAACAGCCGATGCAGATTGAATGTTTTGATATTTCATTATATGGACTAAAAAGGCCAGGGATGGTGGTTAGAAAGATAGCAGAGTACCATATACAAGATGCTAACTCGCAGAGTTAAAACACAAAATCACCTTAAACAGCTTTCTGAATTGTTGCTCTCCTCGTTTTGATAAAAGGGATGTATCATAGATCAATCCACAGCAAAAACATCCGTGCAGAGAAACTCATAAGGCAATAAGAATATATCTACGATGAGTAAGAAACCCAATATAGATACCTGAGCAGCATCATCTGCGGCATTCTTTGTCCATAAGGCTATCTTATCCTGTCTACTCCTCACATTAACTACTGCTCCACAAATCTCATTCCCATGATCAAATTGTTCTCCAATCATTGCCAATAACTAGTAGATATTGACACACGTTAAGGGCCAATTTATATTTTAGTATCAAGTGATAAACAGTTGGATTTCATAACATACCGTGTACAACCAAGCTGTATCACATTTCCCCCTAGGAAAGTTGGCAGTCCAGCTGCCTCCATTGGCACATATTGGATCCTCCCATTTTGGCTCAATCTGATACTTAAAGCAATATAAGTCTGCCCTGAGAACCAACGTGCTAGGATGGTGTATATTGTTGTAAATGCTGAAATAGCAATTTCGTTAAATATATTTCATAAAAACATGAATAAAGAGACGAGGTGATGTCATTCTAAAAGAATGAACCCCAAGATCTAAATAAAAACAGTAACTCCAGAAAGATGTAGCTGAAATGCATCATCTTCACAAATTGCTCGCAATAACAAAAGGGTTATGATGGTCAAAATTAGAGGGGGGGAAATAAGCACAAAGTCAATTCAAAACGGAAACAAGCATGCTATTCATAAAATACAATGCACTTAATAATCCACCAGGACCACCACTCAAGGTTAGAACAATCAGTTTATTAAGGAATTGTAAGTGCAATACTTCCCTAATATTACAGCTTCAATCTCCAAAATAGATCTCCTTGTTTGACAAACCAGATCATAGAGGTGCTAGGACTCCAAGAAAGCGTTCTCTCTCTGTTACCTAGGATGAGTGTAAACTTCATAAGGTCGCAGTTTTCTCCACAGGTCTCAATTGGGGGCCTTAATCCCAACCGAATGGGGAAAAAAATTCATTTCTGTTAGGTTTCAGTTCCAAATTGGCAAATGTTGATGGTTCTAAATTTTGCATTTATCCAGCCCAACCATATCTATGCATATTAATGTTATTTCTAAATATGAAAATAATAGTACTAGAAATATATAATTTTAATGTACTTTTTATTAAAGGAGCTACATCAAACTCACTTCATATTCAAGTTATAATGTCTTTCGTTGCTTCATTTTATTTATATTTTAACTGTGCACTTAGTTAGTTTTCCATCATTATGCGTAAGCTTATGCAATATAAGAAATTACACTTTTAAAGCTGTACTACATACATCATATGATGTGGTTGTCAAAGTTTATTTTATTTGCAATGTGTTATTATTTGATAATTTTTATAAGAATTTTTCTTTTAACAAATCCCGAAATCAAACTGCTATGGTTCAAAATATTACCAAACCGGTTTGACCAATTCAACTCAGAAAATTTATTCGGATTTCGGGTAGCTGAAACATTAACACCCCTTCTTTGTAGTCAATAATTCAAGATCAGCCCTGTGCAAGTAGATTCCTTCGCATGGTGAGGATCCGGCCAAATGAGAACAATTCCTTCAACACCATTATGTGACTTGAAGAATCTGTTTTGAAATCTCTCTCACAAACTACAAACCACAATCCAACAAACAATAAAGCTTACAGTTGTTTCAGACCTTTTTCCCCTTCATGGCAGATGGCTAAGAAGCACAGATATGGACAGGGATACAGACACATGACGACACAGCAGCACATAAATTTTCAAAAATTTAGGACACAACAAACTAAATACACCTAACAAAAAGGCATGGTTTCTCATCAAGATCAGAAGATGACTAATAAAGCAATACAATTTTAAACTAAATAAGTTCTCAATATTCCATACCCATGTTAATGGCATCTTCAAGTTATCTCTCCTTTTTTAATTGGATTGTCATTTATTCTATGTTATTGGCAAAGAACATATCTGACCGCTCAAACAGTTGATAGAAGATATGTTTCTACACTTTAGACTTCTGATCTTTCTTGCTCTCTGATTTCTACATGAAGAATCTTAGACTCTAGCTCATTATTTTACTTGAGTAATGGGTTAAAAAAACTAGCTTTGTCCAACAAGATA
>JAOVVI020013049.1:0-12002 GCA_028571085.2 Nepenthes alata | reverse complement strand
AATAATAAAAAGGGAAATGTGTATTTATTTTTTATTTCAGATAGTAATTTTCAGAGAGAGAGAGTTTCCGGCCTCATCCCCCTTTTTGGAGGATTACATTCTCTTTATATAGGGCCTCCTTTCAGTTTTGTAACTTATCCGGATAAGCATAATCTCTCCGGTCAGTTTTATAACTTTTTCCGTTTCAACCTCCGGTTGGTTATGGTTCGTTTCTTTCGAACTGCAGGAGGTTTTAACCTCCGGTCGGTTGTGGTTCGTTTCTTTCGAACCGCAGGAGTTATCAGGAGTTTATCCCTTGGGTGGTTACTAGTTATTCGGGTAATAATACCCATCAGAGTTTCTTAACAATCATAATAAAATTGTAATCCAATAACGTCATTCATACTATGAGATCATAATTCAATAAATACATAATTAAAATTGTCTAAAATAAAATATAACATCTGATTTTTTTTCTAAATCTAATCTGAAGTCTTTTCAACTTCAACTTTTCCATACTGCGAGAGTTGGTGCATAGGACTCTACATCATTTAGATGAGATATACTTTATGGTAAGATTTAGATATCTCAAAGGTAATAGACATTTTCCTGTAGAATCGTTCGAGAAATAAAACTGTATAGGCACAAGCCTATACCTACTGCCTCAAATAAATAATAAATTATCATATAAATTTAAATAGCCAAATAATAGTAAAAGTTAGAGTTTGAGATACCCCATCACCTCCGGAAGGAGAAAACTTGAACATCGGAGTATAAACTAGAGAGTCAATAGTAATTCTTTAAACTTTTATTCTAATTTATAGTATGAATGGTCTAAATTAAAAAAATATATCTTTTGATACAAAATATAAATTTTAAGTACACGTCAAATATAAACAGTTAAGGACAACGGATTTACTTATGTTAAAGTTGTTATTTTTTGTATAAAAAGAAAAAATATAGAAAAAATTAAAATAATATAAAATTTTATATTTATTTTTTGAGAATTTTAATATAAGTGTGTATAATATAGTGCATAAAGAATATCTTTTTTAGGATAATGTTATTGATATAGATACCATGTGTGGAATTTTAAATAAAACTTTAGACGATAAAAATTCAAATCTAACTAAAAATTATCCTATTTTTTTATTTTAAAAAAACTCAAAATTTTACAATAGTGCTCTAGTTTCCAATCTATTAAGTTAATAATATAAATTACCAATAAATATTTAAATTTAAAATATATTAAATAAAATTTAGTTTATACGAAATTAAGAAATTTTAACAATAAAAAAGAATACAAATATATGAATATTGGTTCATGAGATAATTGAAGTTTTTACAACTTCCTAAATATCAAGCAACTTTTTAAATTTATCACACTAAAAATCAGAATTTATATGATATAAAATTGATAGGCACAGCCAAAAATGGTACGACCCAATACTCAGTTCAATAAGAGTCCCAATGCTCATGCAAATATGAAGCACAAATACCAATAACTCAACAGAAGAAACAAAATGCTAGTCAAATATTAGTGTTCGAATATATGAACCAAGGGGCACGATTTGAACAGTCAAATATTAAATGATAATAATGAGTTGATTAATGCCCGAATACAAATGGCGCCTGAATCGATTCAATAGTTGGTAACCATGCAGTTTTGCCAATAAATTAAAATGGCCGTTACATATGCAAATAATATCATTCACCACTGATCCAAAGCAGTACCATATATACGTATTAATTTTAGGTGCTAACTAATCAAATGGGACCTTTTACTATAAATAAACAATCTCCCCTAAAGAAGAATGGAGGAGGAAAAAAGAAAGAGAAGTAAATAAAAGCTACTCAATTAGACGAGTACATAAAATAAAAGTTACTCAACCAAACAAGTGTACAAAAAGGAGCGTTACCCTCCATATATACACTCATTCTCATCATCTCTAAATTTTTGCATTCATTTTCTTCTTTCACATCTGAATAGAAATATACTGATTTAAACGTCGGAGGATATATCGGGAAACTAGCTTCATATACCTCTTATCTTCAATTAGTTTTTTTATAGTATGTAAAATTTAGATTCAGAATTATAAAGACAGGCCCATTATTATTCAAACGTTCAGCCATGACAAGACAACACCTTAATTCGTATATCAATACGGGTTCTCAAGATGCATCGGTGGTACCGTCTGTAGGAACATGATAATCAAGCCACCCAATCGAGAAGAGAAAACATGGTCAATACCAGGGGCCAATCAAGCATACCACCCAATGACATTATTTCTCATGGCAATGACCCGACAGATGATAGCCACAAAAATATTTGTCCAACTAGGAATTTAACGTGAAAATGCTAGTGACCCAAGTCGACTTAATGTCTATTGTCCTTTAGACCCTTTGGAATTGATTTGAGGAACATCCACTGGGGGCATCATCCTCTAATTTTCAAAATTATGCAACCAGAAGGAGGAACCGGAGAAAAAAGCAATCAACCAATGAGGTGATTCCACAGCCTAATGACCTTGAAGCCTGAGAAGTCTCAAGTGAAAGGGTCTAGACTCACTGGAAGGCAAATTAAATTTTAAAGCACGAGATGAAAGCTCAAAATAGTAAAACCTGTGATATTTCCAAGATGTTGGAAAACTTTCAGCTTCTGATGAAGCTTTATGTAGCACCCTTTCGAGAAAAGTCCATAGCTGAGAGGTCCCGCATATCTCACCAAATCATTCGGAGTTGAGGACATTCCTCAACGCAAAGAGACTTGCGTCTGTCTCCTAAATGGATGGGAGAATTAAAAAGATCGAGTAGCAACTATTCTGAGGAAGTACGGACAAACATTTGACCAACCTAGACAAGTTGCCATTCACAAGGGGTGATTAGGATATATCAGGATGTATCGACTCCAACTCAAATTCAAAATGCTGATCCTAAAATCCTGCAACCAAAATTTTGATCCAATGAACCATTTGGATCATTTCCAAACCTTGGGATTCTAAAGTCTAGATGATCTGACCTTACATCTCTACTTCCAGCTAACTCAAAGGGATGCCCGAATTTAATTTTATCAGTTGGCACTAAATTTAATTTGACTATTCCATGAGCTGGACGACAACTTTCAGGTGCACCAAATAAGGTTAAATCCAACGAAGTGTGTGTTTGATGTAATTTCTAGAAGATTCCTTAGATTCTTAGTGTCTCACTAGAGAATCTAGGTGAACCCCGAGAAAATAAAAAAATCATGGATATGTAACCACCTCAAACTGTGAAAGAAGTCTAATGGTTAACCGGCAGAGTCGCAACTCTCTCTTGATTCCTGACAAAATCTATGGAGAAATACCTTTTATATTTTAGGGCACTAAGAGGAATAAAACCAAACCGTTCCCAATGGATAGAAGACTATTAGAGAGCCTTCCAATAATTAACGAAATACCTCGCCAACCCTGTACTCTTGTCCTCGCTGAAAGAAAGTAACGAATTATACATCTATTTGGCTATACCTAATATGACGCTAAGCTTGGTCTTGAATATGCAAGAGTTTAAGGTACAATGACTAGTCTATTATGCCAATAAAATTTTGACGGATATCAAGACTCTTTACTCACATGCCAAAAGAATCGCTTTAATACTGGTCCACTATGCCAGAAAACCTTGACCATACTTTTAAGCTCACAACATTGTCATTCGAACTAATTAACCGTTAAAGGGGATCCTATAGAAACTTGAGGTGTCTAGGCAATTGATTAAGCCGGCAATGAAATTGGATGAGTTTGACATATAATTCTGAGCATGGCCTACCATAAAAGGTTAGGCTCTCAAAGATTTCGTAGTCGAAACTACAAATCTGATTCCAAATGATCACAATAAGCATGAAGACCCCCGACAACGTGAAGAGGCACCGAAGTGGGTCATGTACAGGGACGGGTCATCTTTCAAATTAAGGAACGAAGCGGGTGTCTTCCTAAAAACTCCGGATGTATCTGAGATAAAATACTCGATGACACTCAAATTTTTTCCCCTGATAACGTCACTAAGTACGAAGCTTTATTAGTCAAGCTTAGACTAACGAAGGAATACTCAGCCAAGAGCTTGGCCCTTCACAGCTATTCAAAACTGATTATCAACCAGGTGATCGGAAATTTCAAAACATCTAGTCCATTACTCATAAAATATCTTACTAGATTAAAGGGCCTGACCAAATTGTTCGATAAGATAGAAATTTGCCACATTTCTAGGGAAGACAATCGGAAGGCAGATTAGTTGGCAAAAGCAATAGTAATTGGAAACCTTGAGCAATACGCCAGGAAGATAAAGGAAATCCTCACAATCTCAAGCGTAGAGGTCCCAAAAGAAGACATACTTCAAATCTCATACGGCAATACCAAGATAACTCCGTAGAGAAGCTACATTAAAGAAGGCCTTCTTCCGGAAAACCCCAAAGAAGCCAGGCATATAAAAATGATAGCAAAGTAGTATATCCTCATGGATAGAAAATTATACCGAAGAAAGTACTCCATTCCTTACATGCGATGTTTGACACTAACCGAAACTGACTACACACAGAGTGAGGTACACCTCAAAATTTGTGGGTTGTATATAGGGGTAAAAATCAGTCATGTCCCAAATCCCAATACTGTCATTAACCAATTATTAATAATTAACCAAATTATCATTTAATTAATATTGGAAGTGAATCTCACGTCGATACCTCGACTGACCGTAATAAAATGAATTAAACCATACACAAAATATAGATATGTGCTATGTCATTTTGTGGCTATGATACTGATCCAAACTATGATGTTAGATCTTACGTAAGGAGTTATATCTCCCATCAATAATCAGAGTATGCAATTTGTAGAAATAAAATCCATAACCATTGCTGAATACTACAAATCACAGCCATGACTAATAACAGATAACTAATCATCGGACAACCGACATCCCAAAATAACCATAAGACCACAATAGCATATTAACCGAAATTTAACCTACTACCATCTACTATTGGATACCCATCGTCCCAAAAATACATACTACAATCAGCTTAAACTCTATCCACATAATACTGAAAACTTTAACATTCATCCCAGAAATTATGCAGGCCAATATCCAATAACGTAAACATATTAAATATTGTTCAGAAACTAAAATACAACATTAAATATTCTATATTTTCAATATAAACTATTTGAATAACTTTCTTTCTCAGTCCTGATCATCCTACATATATCCAAACCTCTCATCTGAAAGAGTTAATAAAATAAAAGTAAGGAGCAAGACAACAGCTCAACAAGGCATGAAATATAACAAATGATCATATATAATTTATATTTAGAATATATCAAAAAGCTAATGAATCATATATAATTTATATTTAATACTTATGCAGGAAATTCATACTAATCTTTTCTAAAATTTTTTATTATATTGTTATTAATTTCTCATCATCAAAACATGTAAAAATCTAATTTTCTTAAGAACCAATGGCTAGTAGGATTACCGACTAAATGAGTGGGTAATTCAAACTCGAGTTGTATTTATTTTCCTACAATCAAATGTCGTACACTGCTATTTAAGATCCATAGGTGAGCCGTCATATATATAACCCAATGAATATGATCAAAAGCAGTTTTCTCACCCGCAGATGATAGATTTGAATCTCGATTTATCATTATAATATATTAAAGCATATTATAATATACAATCCGTTAAAATAAAACCATGGTCCAATATATAATCTTAAAAAAAGTCTATATTTTTCTTTATTCTTCGTAAATTTATCAATCTAAAAAAATAATCATAATTCTTAACTTATAAAAGAAATTTCCTTCAGAATTCTATCCATTCATGCTTAAATTTTCTGTAAAATTAGGCTATGATAAATTTTAAAGTATGAAATACTAAATTAACAACTAAGTACAAACAATTCAGTAATAAATGCAGAAAATTAGCATACAGTAGTTTTATCTTTAACATGTAGAGCTATTTGTTGAAATTTAGTGCATGCAACCATATATATTTAAAGTCCAGAACATTTGGTAGCAAGGGATACAAAATTTGTCATATATAAGATCATTAAATTATGAATTTAATACATGCATGTAGAGTAATTTCAAAAATCAGCTAAATGAGACAATGTTTATGAGTTTAGACATAAATTTCATATATTTTTGTAACAAAATGATAAAAATTATACATGCATGTCAAATAATATCATCATAGCTTCGAAATCAAGACATGAATAAGTATTTGAACAAAAAGTATTTAAGGAATCCAGCAAAGAATAGCAACAATAGAAGAAAAACTTGGAATGCACTTATCTTGATTTTCTCCAAATTCTAGCTTGGAGGCGCTTAATTTGAGCTTCTAAGGCTTATTCTCTCTCCTTTCATTCTTTGCCTTGTCTCTTTCTCTCTCATCTTTCAAATTTTTTTAAAAAAATAACAAAAATCAGTCATGTTTATCTATTTATATTGAGTGGTGCTTGAGCACTGGTACAGTACACATTAGGTGCCATGTCTTAACACTATGGCGTACTTGCGCCACCTCAAGAGCACATCGAGTGCGAGCAATCTGTAACATTGCACTCGAGTATCCTTCAGATGTGTACATTTTGCAAACACATACCCAGGCGTCCCTCAGGCGTTGACCCCACGGGTTTCGACGCTCAAGCGCCAGTCAAACTTCCATAAGGCGCTAAGTAATTCGGTTCAATTTTAATTTTTAATCTAATTTTTTTATTTTTTAACCTTAATTTTGATTATATTAATTTAATTAATTAAAATTATAATAATATTTGAACTTGGTCCTTACAAATCTGGCATTCAAAGTCCTATGACAGGGTTACTATTAGCCCACGATGAAGAGAGAAGCTATGGAGTTTGTAAAAAAATACAAAAATTGTTAGATTCATGGCAATATCCCTCATCAGTCGCATCAAAAATAAATATGTAGCATGTACATTATAAGTGAATGTTATTTGGGTAGCTATAACTTTTAGGTAATTCAATTTTAAAATTGGATTAAAATAGACAAAATCTGATTAATTTATATAGGGGGAGTTTCACTTGAGCTCCCTGTGGCTCGTCTTCACCTAAACACTATTCAATACTTTGTGACTCTGTGCGTCTTCTTTCACAACAAAGGGCTCACCTTGGATGCCTGGGCCCTAAAGGTTATCTTTTGGGTCAACCAAGAGGTTAACTAGGTTTCCTTCACTTTCCACTTGAGGTTTGAGATAAGCGGGGGAACACGGATCCGAGAAGAGGCTGGAAGACGCACTTCTTCTTCGTGGTGGTTGATGTCGATTGGGAGGTCCCGAATCAATGGGGCAAGGTCAATGGCGCCTATGCTAGGGACGTCCTGCTTGGTGAGGAACTGATGAAGTGGTTGATGACATCGCTGATCAAGGAGAGAACCTGTATCTTGCGCTGCATTGATCACTAGGTCTCCCAAGGGGTACTAGATGGAGTGTAGTGGGAGGTTTGAACGGAAGAGGGTGACACCTCTGCCGCTCTGGATCACTGTCTTAAAAGGAAGTACAGGAATCTATTTTCTCGGGACACTCATGAGTGGGCCTCCGACGAGGTGGCTCCTCCATCACCTACTCTTTTCGAGGAATGTCGACAGATCAATACAGCTTGCGCGAGAGTGCTTACTCTAGGTACTGGTGAGTTGTCGCGGAGGCCAGGCTTGGATGAATTTTCACCGGACAATCTAAGCCTCGGAGAGTCGTCTGAATGGACTAAAGGCAAGGAACTCCCAACGGACTCTGGTGTTGGAATTGAGGGCCCCTCAACTGGCGGGCCAGGTGAATGGATTGATGCCACGGCAGCGAGCGAATAAAAGATCCCAATCTTCGTGACTTCTTCTCTAGAATCGTCTGTGCCAACCTCTTCCATCACTTCTGCCTAGAAGGGTGTTGGAAACGTTTAAGCGAAGGAAGAAGCTGTTGGAGATGGCTCAAAAAATGGGGCTGCTACTTAGGGGCATCTCCTCCTTTAAAGTCGATGTCCGCCGATCCCCCAAGGGCTTTGGGTGGTGCTAGCTCTATTCTAGGTTTCAAGACGTATCATCCCCGTAGCACGCAGCCTCCACAGTTCTTGCTGATCCCTATTGGAACTGGACCTATGGATTCTCTCGGCTCGTCGTACTAGGGAGGGTTGTATTACAACAAGGTACTACATCATGGGTTTCTTTACTCTACTACCGTACTCTTTGCTATTTTCCTTGACTGACCGTACATTGCTACTTGGCAGGTTCAAGAGGTACACTGAGTGGTAAAGAGGGCATGGCACTGGAGGGATATCGAGATCTTACGGCTATCCCTGGCGCACGTAAATCATGCTGTGATGGAGGATGCAAAGCGCTGAATGAATGCTACTGTCATTGAGGCTTTATGGAGTGAAGAGTGGGCGGCCTATCTCGATCAGAAGCTGTTCAAGTCAATGGCGAGATCCCAATAGCTCTAAAAGAAGAACGCTTGAGCTATAGGTCGGATCGCCTCGCTCAAGGATGAACTTTGGGAGGCATGGCGGTAACTTGCGATTCTTAGAAATGAGAATGCCCAACTGGAAGAAGAGTTTTGACCTAGTGGACTAACCGAAGGTAGGAGGGGGCCTGCACCATGCATACCGAGGCCCCCTAACCCTAGGGTAGTCATCCGAGCAGTAGGTGTAGACAACTTTTTGCATACATTTTTTAGGCTGGCTGATATTCTTGATATACTCTTTAAATCTTTAACGAATTAGTTAAATCGCTTTAACCATTGTTACTGATATCTTTGAGCGTGTGTCAATTTATCTTTATCCTACACTTATTCTGTTTGCCGGCTAAGTGTCATTGCCATTGTCGGCGGGCTTAGCTGAACGCATTTGTCCAATTGTGCTCGCTCCTATGAGGAGGTCGTAGCACTGAGAGAATGTGATCATTGGCGGAGCCATGCAGCTATCATTGCGGGGCTTGACCAAATGTGCTCGTTTGTTTGTGCTCTTTCCCATAGAAAGATGTCTTGGCAAAGGTATGGGTGAATCTCAAAAGAGCCAACTAGGTTTCATGGCCACATCATCGGATTTTGGTGAAGTTTAGGCCGTCGCCCGCACATAACCATTGGTGCTCAATCATTAGAAGACGTTGTAACTTCTGTACATCAGGTCCTAGTTCACTGACCATTGTTGACTGATGGTGCTCATCCCTACAAGAGGGAATTGTCGCATAGATGCCAAAAAGCCTCCTAAGGTTTTTAATAGCCGTTTGATGGGAAGGTTTGACTCTTAGTCCGCAAGCCCCCCATGTTGTAATATTCGACCTCATTTGGGCTACTAGATGATCGAAAGTGAGGTTTAGTTTTGACCTTCTCTTGGCTGCTCAGTCATCAGACTGAGATTTTGTGATCGGGTCACAACCGATTGAGGCACGGGTGAAAGAGTTCACCCGATTTAGGGGTAGTCTACTTTGAATTAATGCAAACAGACAAGTTGGCATGACAAATGGAATAAGAAAAAACATGTTTATAACACTCAAGCAACTTGCATGGATGCACTTGATTTACCAACTATTGGCAAAAAATTGTCGATAGCACCTTTTGGGGTGGAGAGCGCTTTGTGCCCACAGGACCATTTTTTTATTCTGGGGTCGTAGCACGTACACCTTGCTTTTAGAGAATCGTTGAGACTAAAATGGTCCCTCGTTAGCAAGGACTCTACAAATTGAATCGGCGTGCTCTTGCCTACTTGCTGCCAGTCAATGGCCCCCCGGCTAAGAAATCTTAGATATTGAGCTCCTATTGTCAACATGCGACCCATAGGTACCGTGGGGGGAATCTCGCTTGGCACGCTGGCAGCGTCTCCTGCCGTGAAATGCCATATGCAAGGGGCTGAGGACTCTTTCGTCCCCGAGGGCATTCCAGGCTGTTGTCAAAGCTGCACTGAGTGTTCGCACCCTGAGAAGGCCGCGGAAGTGCAGAATTGATCCAAGTGAGCACCGGATCAGAACCTCAAACACAGAGCTCCACGCTAGGCTCCCTGGCCCTTCGAGGAGACGATAACGACCGGATTTCCCTCATGAATGGTGACCTTGCTAGGTCGACGAAGAACTTATTGGCACTACATCGAGCTTCTTCTCAAGCCAAGGGCCTTTTGTCATCACAAGGGCGGTGTGGGTTACTCTGCTCCGGGCTTTCATCTCACCTCTCATGGCTCGATCGGCCCTCTGGTCCCGATTAAGCCCTGTCGCTTATGGCCGCTCCAGCCACGAGATCGTTAGGCCACTAAATCTTCTAAGGAGGTTGTCTTTCTCTTTGGTTCCTCCTTCTAGACGCTGAGGTTTGGGAGTCGGAGAATGAAACCCCAAGCGTTGCACACTCAGGTGGGTACCAATGGTCTAAGGCCGCTTAGGACATGGCACATGTGTAGGTGGCGAGCTTCTGCACCTCAAGGACCAATCGTTCGTTCTTGTGACTACCCATGGAGGAGTCACGAACACGGGAGATGACGTCCGTGGCGGGTGCGCTGGCATGCCCTAGCATTGGCTATATTTGCTATTGTAGAAGTGGTGGTTAGAGCTTTTAGTTATTTCTCACATACATCGTCAATGATACATCCCTGAATCTGAATTAGAGAATGAATAATGGAATCACTTGATCTTTTCGGTAGGTCAAATTAAAGTGGGTCTGATCTTTATTACTTTAAACCTAAATCCTATACACAACAACTTACAAATAAGAGAACAGGGGATGGCGGGACTCACTACCCGGTATGTCATATACTACTCAAATCAGAAATTCTTTTTAGGTAAATAGAAAGATAGAATGATGAATAAATAATGCACGGATACATATTTTGGAAAATTATGTGTTTACAGAGGGCTGAATTCCAGTGAGTGCACCCGGTTAGTGAGCAACTTAGAGAATGAGGATTGAGTTCCGACGAGTGCACTCAATTGGAAAGCGGTTTTGAGATGAATGATTGAGTTCTAATGAGTGCGCTCGGTTGGAGAACGACTTTGAGATGGAGGACTAAACTCCGATGGGTGTACTCGGCTGAGGAGCGACTTTGTGAAGGATGACTGAGCTCTGACGGGTCTGTTCAGCTAGAGAGCGGTTTTGAGATGTACCCTGGTGAGAGGGTGGCTCAGAGGAATGGGTTTCTTCTTGGGAGAGTAGCTTTGGAATTGAGAGTCGCATTCGTTGGTTGCACTTTCCTCCAAAAAATTTTTGGCCTCTGCAAGCCCTCATTTCCTATAGAGAAATGGAGGTATTTGAAGGATGAGAGTTGGACTGCAATTGTTGGAGCGTCACTAAAATTACGATGAATGACTGACAGCGGTCTTGGCCTACTAAAGTCATCAAGGCTCATGGTCCCTCAACGGGCTACACTTAGTTAGGCTATCAAGATTGCACCAACATGGGATTGCCTACTGAGTTGGAACAGTTGAGGCGCGCAACTAGGCTGTATTCGATGAGTGATTTCAAGGGCCAACATCTCACCGGGTGAATCTAGGTCACGCAATATGGGCATTGGGCCTCGAGGAACTTCTCTTAGATTGCGGCTTTTGGGACACCCTTATGCTGCAAGTCTGATTCTGGGCCGGTTCATTGGTTACGAGACCTATCAATATTAAATATAAGTTTAGTTTATAAAAAATTAAAAAATTTTAACAATAAAACAAGAATATAAATATATGAATATTGATTCATAAGATAATTGAAGTTTTTACAACTTTCTAAATATCAAGCAACTTATTAAATATATCACACTCAAAACTTAGAATTCATATTATATAAAATTGATGCCTACTTGGATCCGACTTCGGACAGATTCGGATTCTTCTGGGTTGACCCGATCCGGCTCCGTTCACTGAGTGCGGGTCCTGCACACCACTAAAGAAAACAAGACGTCAGCGTTAGCGGCGGGAGGTAGTCCCACCGATAACACTCCGACGCTCAAGTCAGTAAACAGCCTTTGAAGGAAAGAACTAAAGGTTGAGGATGAAGCGCGGGGATGAGGAGTGCGAGGATC
>JAOVVI020013048.1:0-11507 GCA_028571085.2 Nepenthes alata | reverse complement strand
TTCTCTTTTCCTTTCTCCTTTCTCTCTTGGGAAAATGCTCTCAATAGGGGCTCAGAAAACAGATTGCAGAATCCTTCCCTGGTGCCTGAAGGGAGGTATTTATAGGAAAAGAAAATATTATTCCGTTGGGAAAGGGACACGTGGCACTAGCGTGTCAGAGGCGCCTACCACAGCCCAGCTAGTGCGGCGTGTCAGAGACATATGTCGCCAGCTCTGTGGAGGCGGTGCTTGCTCTGCAGATACGACGCACTAGGGACGCCAGTCCTGCAGATACGGCTTGTCAGGAGTCGTTGGATTTCATGATGACGCGTGCTTTCTTGGCTATAGGGAATCATCTGAGTTGGCATGCTCAGACACTTTGATTCCTCTTGTTGAGACGTCAAGGTGGTCATCGTCCGTTGAAAACCATCTGGGACTCCTCGTAGTCCTCGGATTTGTTGGGTTAGAGTTCTCAGACATTTCTCGAGTTTTCTTGATGACATCAGCCCCATTTAGGGTTCCTCGTGTTCCCATAGGTTGAATGAGCCCCTCGGACTTTCGTTACTATTTGGGCCTCTTGGGCAGTGGGCGTGACTTTGGGCCTTCTTTTTGGGCCGCGTTTTATAGGCCCTGGTATTGGGACCCAACAAAAATGTCAACAAAATAGAAAGACTCTATAGCCGCATCCACAGCTGCATAAAATCTTAGCACCTCAATATTAAACCTACGATAGCTTTCCCTGACAATTTCTCATAAGAAGAATTACACAATGATAGCACAAATAATATTTCACTTCTCAATACCAACAAATTTATTTTAAAAAAATGTATAACCAATGTACATATTAATAACGAATTATCAAATCTAACACATTTTAAGGTGACAATGTAAGATGCCATAAATAATAAAACACTCATAATTTACTGTATAGTCTCCACTTTTATAGTTACTTGGCTATCTCCAAGACGTACTCGTTCTTGATTGCTTAGGTAGTTGCATCGTATAAATGACATCGTCCAAGGAGTCTTGCATTTGATTGTGATTATCAACAATTTAAGGCATCAGAGCATAGAATTAAGGATCCGTCATCCCATATCATTCAATATGGGATATGACATTACCCACAAGTTGCAGAAATATTTTCACCATTTGAGCCTATAATTTCCGTGTCACGGTCAGAAATATAGTGGTATAATAAATTGCAAATTTTGGAGACACAGAAACAACCACCATTATGTAATTATTGGGGAGTAAGGGTACATATATTCGGTCCTCCTTAGACCTCATTCTATAGATATTTCCTGATAATCTCGAAGTACAGTTTTTAAAAAATAATAAGCAAAAATAGTTAAAACTCAATGAAGGCAAATGAAGATCGCATACCTGCAGGAAAAAAATAAATTCTAACGTGGACAAAGTCTAAACTACTGTTTCACCATGAAAGAACTTTTACAGCTGCATCCACCAACCGCACTTGGATTTGTAGTAACCTGCATGTGAAGCACGGTTTCAACAAGTTTCCACAATGACAATACACGATTTAGATACAAAAAAACTACACCTAACAAATGCAAATCAAGCCCATAGTCACTGGATTTGCCAACTCCATGGCGTACTGCTTATTGGATTACCATGTACCAGATGCAATTCCTAATGATCTACTTATTAAAAAAAGTAACACTTCTGCATTCTGCGTACTGGATCATGCGTATTGGACAACAAATCCGGTAACTTTAATCAGGTAGTGGTTACAGGTTTGAGTCATGGAATCAGCCTATTAAACATACAATGCAAGAACGTTCACAGTAGACCAAACTGGTCCGGCTATTCCTCAGACCCAGTGCACGACGGGAGTTTTATGCACCGGGCTGCTCCTTTTACAACAGACCCAGTGTGGTCCCACCATTCCTTGAACCTGATGCACAGAGGGCATTTTGCACACCAGACTACCCCATTTTTATCATCTAATGCATGTACATGTTAGCCTTTAGTGTAGTGAATTTAACTCAGCACACATTTCTACGTCAACTTTTACCACCTTGAGTTGAAAACCTCACATTTCCATCCTCCAGGAGACAATGGACCGCTAAATGTACTATTTGAATGAATAGTATACCGTGGGCTAAACAAGAACAATATGCAAGGTTTTCAGCTGGGCCTGGTGCCAAGTAAGTCTGATATATTTTTATATTTAGGATCCTAATCATCTGAAATCAAAGGAGATATCAGTGAAAGATGCATTATATAGTATTGTTGTACTAGTCCAATCTGATTTCTGTCTCAAAAATATTGAGAAGAAGCTGTTTAGCTGTTCCATTTTCCCTTTTTGATAAGGAACTGAGAACTGCCTATACCATCAGCTGCAACTATTCTGACTACTGTTTCTGCAGGTACCTAAAAGAATTTTTAGAAGGAAAATTCTCGGTCTAGTTTCTTTCTAACCCCTTATCATTCTTCCTCGGAGGCAAAATATGGCCACCAGCAGCACCTTTAATGTCACTAAGCAGCATCAAACAACAATCAACAGCAGACAGGATCTTTAGTAACTCTGTCATCTGGCCATCTCTGGAATCACATCAACCAAGACTAAAGCAAAAGAGTCAATAGCAAAGGGACCTTGCAACTAGGCCCTCAAATTGAAAGCCCTTTTGCAAATTGAGATTCTTCATCACCAAACGCATAGATAGGTAGCTACCATTCCATTCAGAAATCTAAGAGTTGAAAGAGAGAGAAATGGAGGGAAAAAAATAACAAAATAAATAGAAGTTTCATCTCTAAAGCCCAAATTGGTTCCAATGGAAAATCAATGTTTTGGAAAAGAATTTAGGGAATCACAAATTTATCCACATGCACTCTTGACCAACCCCAAAAGACGATAATATGAGGCATCCTAGATTGACCTCATCAACTCTTTTCATCAACCTGTGAGCCAATTTGTTACACTAACATGAGGCTCTCTAGAAAGTAGAAACAGTCATTTCCCCAAAAGTGGCATATTGTTCCTTGTTTCACATAGTTAGACTAATATTGCATGTAGTATTCTAAATTTTCTAGTTTTTTAAAATGAGATTACTAATCCATACATCCCCGAAACCAGGCATTTGTTCAAACTACCGCAGATGCTTTCATGGCTTCAAGAAGCCCATAATGCAAGCAGCTGCCATTTTTAGTTAAATGTTCATACAAAACCAATTTACTGAACCTCATCAAACTATTCATTCCTAAAATGTATCAATTAGATTTGCTACTCCCTTTCAAAGTTATCTATAGCTGCTTTGCGTGATCAATCATGGACCATGATAATCTGTTGACTGCCCCAATTCACAATGTTTTACCCCATTCAAGTAACAAGCCATGATTTGTTTTGGCTGGATACGGAAATGAAAAGAATTCCAATATATCATATATAGCACCCTCACAGAAGAATACTACCTTCAAAAATTCTAGATTTCACAATGGTAATTTGAAACTTCTTCCTAACACTGCATTTCTCTAAGCTGGGATTTTTCCTCCTTCATAACCATGACTTAAAGGTGGCCCTATCCCTGCTCCATCTTGCAACATGATAACCTCTCTTAAAAATCTAAAGCATTGAAGTTCATTATAGAGGCGGAGAATTAAGAAAAATATCTACAATGAATGTGAATACAAGTCATCATGGCATCAGCTGATCCTTTTTCAAGTTGAAGCGGATCATTATATCACACTAACAGCATAAAATCAGATGGGATGCAACATAAACAACCGGTTGCCTGGAAAGAGGTCTAAAACCTTATGGAGGACTAAGTTTGAAGCATTCAATACATGGAACAAGGCAAGCTCTGAGGGAATATTGCAAAGAGGAAGTAATGCCTTTAGATCAATGGTTAGCTGCATAAAGGAAGGAATGCCTTTGGATCAAATTTATAATTATTCATTGCACAAATTATATATTTCTGAAAGTTACACATGGGAATGTATAGATTTGTTTAGCTTCCTCTTAGTTTCTTTTTGTTCTCATTTTCTTGAGATAATTATGGTGCGGTATATCTGGATTCTTCATGTACAGATCATATCACCTAGAAGTAACAAAATTTACACTTACCCAGTAAGGTTATGAGATAAGATGCAATAGTGTCCCTACGTAAGAACGGCTCAATGCACAGTGCTCCCATATTGTGAGTGTGTGAAGTTTCATATGTATGCAGTTATATCCCAACATCATAGAGAGGTTGTTTTCATTATTCAAACCCACAACTTCCATGTTATAATGGAGCTACCATTGTATCAAATTTAACCCTCATTAAGAATATCTCAGGAAACCACAAAGATTATGAAGTAGACCTTTTTCTTTATTTTTCAGATTAGTAAGAGTTTATGCTCCATAGTAATGGTGCCAATAGGGCACCACTCTTATACAGCTGCCAATGAAAGTCACCGGAACAGTGATATACAAAAATAGGAATCCAACCTAAATATCAGCCGCAAAACAAAATCCTTTACGAAGCCCATAAAAGAAACAAAGGAAAACAAAACGAAATGGGAGAAAAACAAATCTGATGTGAATATTTAAGAGGATAAGACCTGACCTGGAAAGCGGAACGAATAAGCTCATCAACATAATCAACAGTTGCGCCTTTCACAAACTCATAAGAAATATTATCAACCACTAATCTAACTCCATCCCTTTCAAAAACCCTACAACATGAAGGAATATTTAATCAGAGTTCTACGATAGAAATACTGATTAATGAGCCCCACAATATTTTTCAAGTTTGTCAGGCAATGAAAAGCAAAATGACAAGCAAAGATGATCTTCTTTATACAAAACAAAGCAATACCTATCATCAGGATTGATCTTATCATCAAGCATAAAGGAATACTGAAACCCAGAACATCCACCTGCTTCAACACCAAGTCGGAGCATTTTTTCATTTACCTCGCCAGCTTGAAGCTCATTCATCCTCTGAAAGGCACTTCTAAAGTCAGTTGGATTCGTGAATAATATTGCATGCAAACATATAGTATTGTATTCTACTTTGATAAACTCAATAGCGCAGCTACAAATCAAGTGTATTGCACGGTGCAATGTTCAAAATTGCAAAAACAAGATGAAAAGAAGAGAAAAAAAGGTGCAAATGTAGGTGGTCAAGTTTGAAAGCTATAGTTGTAGATGTCATGACAAACAATGTATGCTGCTCAAATGAGAATGATAACAGGTAAATAGTTAGAATTCTTTCGATATAAAACACTCATGTCGATAAAAAGATTTGACAATTTCATCAGAAAAGGAAAAGCATTCATCATTTTTTATTAATAGTAAATGACAAATGCTGACTATATGGACTATGTCTGTAGAAAGAAATTTTTTTAGATTTGAAAAGGATGGATGAGTAATATAAAGCTAAAATAATGTCAGAAATGAAATGAAAGCATTTATATCAAGTCAGAAGTGGCATTATATAATATTAAATGAGAGAGGAGTTCAGTTCCATGTTGTCATTTGAGAACATGAAGTCTATTGATCCGGTAGCATAAAATCTCCATTCAATGATTGTTGCACAAATTCTTGTCGATTATAGATTCAACTGAACCAGAGAACATTTTATTTAATAGCTAATCCACCCATTATTACAGTGTATTAATAAGGACTGGAATAGGTCCACATGAAGAATGCGAGCAATAAAGGTGAACCACGAGCTGTAGGACAACCCTCACACTACAAACCTCCATGGGTGAGTCACAGGGCAATTGCTTAAGCTAAAGACCTTCAGATGTGAGTTGCAAGACCGCCGCACAAGCTGAAGCATCACCTGGACCACTAACTGTATTATGTTTTTCTGGTGTTTTATTACTTGATGATTTTCTTCTTTTATAAACTGTAAATTATGGATGTTTGCCACCAGTAATCAGATTTGATTCCCCTCTTGTGATAATTTTAGGTTCAAAGCATCTATAAATAACCATGTAATCTTTGAGAGAAATGCAAGCCAAATTGGCACATTTCGTCATTTCTTCTTCTTCTTCATCTTTCTTTCCTTTTGCTTTACTGTTCTGCAGAATCACCATTTCTTATATGGTATCAAAGAGAGATTCTCTCTCATCTCAATGAATATCGAAGCAAACACTGAATATCTGTCTCTTGCTGCAGATTCAAATCCATCCATTGGGTACATGAAATCCCATGATCTCGCAAATCCTCTCAGCTGGATAATGGAGGTAAGAATGCTGCTCGCATGGAGATCAGATACTGCCATTATGCACTTTTATTAAAATGATCTTCTAACATCAGAGAACTATGTTTTGTGGTCTCAAACTATAAAAGAGCTCTCAGGACCAAGAACAATATTGGATTCATCAATAGAGATTTGCAAAAACCCACCAATTCCAAAAGCCCTTCATTTGTTATGTGGATACAATACAATAATCATGTTGTTTCATGGACATAGGATTCAATTCCAACACTGTAAGATCTACTTTGATTTTTGTGGATGATGCTCAACAGTTTCCGAATTGCAAGACGGATACTCAGGAAAAAATGGTCCTAGAATTTTTCAATGAAGACAGATGCTGCCAGGCTTGATGCAGAGACAAGATCCCATCAGTATTTACTATGGAAAGCTCAAGAATCTTTGGGATGAACTTGCTCTCTATGATCCCATACCAAACTGTGCATGGAAACTTTAAAGTTCTACTTGATAGACTACAAAGGGACCGTGTGATATAGCCTTGATGGGTCTATATGACTCCTATGCAACTATAACAGATGAAATTATGCTTATTGATCCTCTTCCACCCATAAATAAGGTGTTCTCACTTATTCAACATCAAATCAACAGTAATATTCCTAACTCCTGTGCTCTTTTTCACAAAAACAATCGAAGTGCCAACAAGTTTGTCATGAAGCCTGCAAACACTGGTAAACCAAGCAGGTCTTATTGCAGTTATTGCAAGAATCACGGGACATGTCCTTGAGAAATGTTTCAAAGCTGGAAATGCACAAGCACTGATGTGCACCCACTGCAATAAAGGGACATAAGATCAAAAAGTGCTACAAGCTTCATGGATACCCTCATAAACAAAAACAGTTCGAGGTTTCTAAAGGCCATGATCTTTTTACTGGCTCTGCTGTTGATGAGGAGGATGGTCCAGGAGGGACGGTGGCACTTAATCAAAACACAAACAATTGATGATATGTCTTCATCCTGCTGATTCTGGCCCTATTACATATGTAATATCCGGATCCCCATTTGAATTATTTTAATATTAATTGTGATTTTGGATGATTTGGATATGATAAAAATTAATCAAATATTATAAAATTTTGAAAAAAAATTGAAATTACAGTGTGACGAGTGCCGGTGAAATATTATATATATTTAGGTTTAAAAAAAGCAAAAAAAGAAAGAAAACCGTGGGCGGAAACTTTGGCTGGAAAGGGGAAGGGGAAAGAAATAAAAGGGGGATTTCGGGCCGGGCTAAGAGGAGAAAGGAAGAAAGAAAGAGAAAGAGGGAGAGAGGGAGAGAGGGAGAGAGAAGAGGGTTTCGCACGAGGAGCGAGAAAGATAAGGGAGGAGAAGGAAGAGGTGGCGCACACGGCAGGAAGAGCTCATGCAAGGAAGTGGAGGAACGCAGCCGAGAGCGAGAGAAGGCACAGGTGCAGGTGGCGCGCATGGTAGGAGAGAGAGGAGCGTTGTCCGGTACTTCAGAGCATTCTTTCTTCTAATCTGCTAGGTATAAGATCGATACAAGTATCTATAACCCTCATCTTTGGTCTGATTTAGTATCTAATATGTTTTGTATGTGTTTTGGGAGTTTTTATGATTTTATGGAGACCGGTATAAATATTTGAGGCTGTGTATTTTTGTATTAGTATATTTGTATGAAAATGGGCGGAGTCCGAGACCCGATGGGTCGATATGTGTATGGGACCCGATGGTGGTCCGAGATCCTGGTGGGTCAATATGTGTATGGGGATAGGGGAGTCTGAGACCCTGGTGGGTCAATATATATCTGGGACCATGACGGTCCAAGGCCCTGGTAGGTCGATATGTAATAGCCAAAAGCTGCAAACCTAAAATATAATTGGGCTAATGGAGCTGATGATATGTGGTGGCCTAGAACTATAGGCCTAAAATGTAGTCGGAATCCAATGATATATAATAGTCAAGAGGTGCAGGCCTAAATTAAAGTAGACAATGATAAAAATGTGGCCAAAAGCTGTAGGGCTAAAATGTAGCTGGGCGTTGATTATATGTGATGGCCTAGAGTTACCGGCCTAGAACGTAGCCATTATAATATGCCAATTCGGATTTCGATTTGCATCTACTATGGGTGTGTAGTGGTTTCGATATTTGTGGTGGAGTATTAGAGCGCGATTTGTTTTGAATATGTTTTGGTGGGGCAATGGACTGGATTAAATATTTTATTTTATATGAGCTTTTCCTCTGATTTATATGTACAGTTTTATACATGTATATGATGATACTTGCTAAGCTTTCGGCTCACGTTTTTGTATTTTCTCCTATTCAGAGTAAAAGGCTTGGATTTGCTACAAGAGTTAGACAAGACTCAACGTGGCACCGTATTTTTGGTGAGTATTTATCCGCACGATTCAGATGGAGTCGGTCACGTTTGATTTCCTGGTTCGGGGTTTGATTTGGGTGTTTCCCTTACGGCTGTTCGTAGGGCAGGTTACATGTTTTTTGCCTGGATGGTTATTCGATGAAGTTTTGCATGAGTGAGATTGTCGGGTCCTGTATTTTGGGTTAGTCACACTTGGAATTTTAGTGTTTATTATTGTAATTATTTGAGATTTTTAATTTTATAAGTAATAACTGCTTAACTCCGGGTCGTGATGACTTATTTGGCCAACAGTGCACAGACGGTTCTAAACCTATCTGCAGGTCCTCCAATATGTTGCAATAGTAAAAAATTCAACCAGTTTATCAGCACACACTTCTAACACAGCAACATGAATTGCATTCCATGGTTTGTTGACACCAGGGCAAGAAATCATATGATTTGTTGCACCTCCTTCTATACTAAAATTGCAGTGCAATATGCAGTTAAGCTACCAGATGGAAAATAAGTTTTAGTGACCCCTGTTGGAGTGGTTCACATTTCAGATTCATTAATACTGAAAGATGGGCTTTGTGTGCCATCATTCAATTACACCTTGTTATCTGTCAAGAAACCCACTAAATCATTCACCTGCCTTATTGCTTGTTTTTCTAATTCCCGTCTTATTTAGAACCTTGCATATTGGACAAATATTTGAATAGCTGAACAAAGCATACAATATCTCATCCTTTTTGCTGTCTAAAAGGTTTTCATGTTTTTCTACAAGGACTCATCCAGCACTTGTGGCCATCACACACAGTTTTTCTTCCTCTTATCTTAGGCATTGCCATTTAGGACAAATGTTCAACTCTAGATTGAAGCTTATTGAGGATCCTTTGGTCAAAAAAACATGTTATAAATCATGATGAAGCACCCTGTTCTCCTTCGGGCCCCCTTTCCTATTAGTGAACACCACTTTGCATTTTTGAATTGGTGCATATTGATATTTAGGGGCCATTTTTTATTGAAACTCATGATGGTTCAAGATACTTCCTGACTACTGTTGATGATTTCTCAGGAAATACTTGAATTTTTCTTAGTAAGTCGAAATTGAAAGCTAGAAGGGTTTTGCAACGTTGTTGAAACTCAATTTGATGTCAAAGTTAAAATCATTTGAAGTAATAATGGACATGAATTCCAAATGACTGAATTCTTTTCTAATAAAGGCATATCTACCAAAGAAGTTGTGTTGAGACTCCTCAACAAAATAGGATAGTGCTAAGAAAACATATGCATTTGATGAATGTGGCATGGGATCTAAGACTGCAGTCAAGTATTCCCATCAAATATTGGAGCTTGTGTATCTTGCCAGTAGTTTATTTAATTAACAGGACTCCTACTTCCTTGTTGCATAATGAGACCACATGTGAGCTTCTCTTTAAAGTTGAACAAACATACAAACATTTGAAGATGTTTAGATGCCTCTGCTTTACCACCACTTTCTCAAGACTGTGGAAAATATGTTTTTCTAGATTATTCTATTGGGGTCACGGGAACAACTTTTAAATTGGATACTAATTCTATATTCTCATCTCAAGATGTGGTCTTCTACGAATCTATCTTTCCCTTTGAGACTAATTCGGAAAATGCAGGTGATGATCCAGGCATGAGTTTAAAAACTGTAATAACATCACATTGATATTATAGTCACCATGTATTCACACCAGTGAAAACATCACCTGCATCTGCACCTCAGCTGGAGTCCAGCCTTACCAGCTTCTGAAATTTCAGAATCTGTGAAATCAACATCAATCTATGAAGCCCCAGTTCATATCAATTCCTCTCCTATATAGAATAACACACCATAGGTCCTTCCTCTCAGATCTTTCAGAGTGAAGCAAACACCTGAATATCTCAAAGAATTTCATTGTCAACAAGTCAGTTTTGATGGATTACCCAAAGGCAAGACATTTGGTAATCCCTTTCCTCTTGCTGATTATTTATCTTCCCAAAGACTTTCCCCTTCTCTTCGGGCTTTTTCCAGCTCTATTTCCTCTCATGATGAACCAAAACACTGACCAAGCCATTACAATTCCAAATGGTGTCAACCCATAGAAGTGGAACTGCAAGCTTTAGAATCATACAAATCATGGGTGTTAATTTATTTGCCAATTGGTAAGCCTGCCATTGATTACTGACATCTCTTTAAGGTGAAATACTACTCAGGTGGGCCCATTGAGAGGCACGAGACACGTTTGGTTGTCAAAGGTTATATGCAAAAGGCATGAATTGATTATCATGAAACTTTTTTTCCAATGGCTAAACTTGATACTGAATGCCAACTCTCTATTACTGCAATGAAAGGGTGGTTTTTGCATCAATTCAATGTTAATAATACTTTTCTTCATAGAGTTTTGGATGAGGAAATTTAAATTCATGAGCCCCCTGATACAAGAAAAGAGGACCTCATCAAGCGTACGAATTGCTTAAGTGCTTGTATAGATTAAAACAAGTATCAAGACAATGGTATTCAAAGTTTTCTACATTCTTGATCAACATCGGTTTACACAATCAAGGCAAATCCTAATCTTTACACTTAGAGAATGGCCAAGTCCTTCATTGCTTTACTTGTGTATGTGAATGACATTGTTTAGCCTGCAATTCCAAGAACTCTAGCCATTACGACATTTTCTTCGAATTGAAGTTGCACGATCATTAAAAGGCAAATTCATTAATCAGCGCAAGTAAGTCTTAGATCTTTTAGTTGATATAGGTACTCTAGTCTCACTGCCCTTCAAGATTCCAATGGTACAGATTATGAAATTCAGTAAAGAATCAGGATCTTGTTTCCTGATCCAACCATGTTTTGGAGATTGATTGGCATGAGAATCTCCTGGTAGGACGACCGTTGAAGGAAATCGATAAAGCATATCGTCTTTCCTATCAAATATTTTCAGTAACCAGTTTGAGGTAGGTGACATGAAAGG
>JAOVVI020013047.1:0-12002 GCA_028571085.2 Nepenthes alata | reverse complement strand
GCGATTTCCTTCTCTAATCTGGATTCAATGGTTTTGGGCACCAATTGGAACCGCTAGCTGAACGACGTCTTACTCACCTGACGGTTTTTTAATCAGTCGATATAAAAAGTCAACCACCTCCTAATTTCTATATAAACCCCTCCTTCTCAACAGGAAAGGTAGACGATGCACGACCAAATAAAAGACAACCTTAAGATGCTAAAAGCGCACACACACTCTCTTATTAAGACGCTTTCTAAAAAACGCATTCCACAAATAAAAATCATTTATATAAGTATTTGCACTTATATTGTCAATTTTCTTTCCTCAAATAAAAAAATTGATTTGAGCGTTAGATGATATACCAGAGAGTGAATCCTTCAAATCCTTTCACCGCACTTTGTTGTGTTGCACAGGGTTCAGATTAAGAGTATACGAAGATCGGATCCGCTTTAGACCCATCAGACAATTCTTGACTAGATACAACAATTTGAATCTGAGGATGGACCAATTATATTTTGTTGGTTATACAGTTGTGCTTCTTCTTTTCAAATTCGGCATCTCTATTCTCACAGGGAGCCCTTTTGATCTGGCTTATGTTTCTATATTAGGGTGTCCTTGATTTAAAAAAGTGATCATTTTTATTTTATTTTTTTAACTTTTTTATTTATCAGTACTTTGAATTATAGATCTTATGTTAATGTCAGTTTCAAAGGGTATTGTGTTTTTTCGGCTCCACCTCTGTCTGCATATGAAGCTCTTCATTCTAACACTGCCCGTTTATTTTACTCCTTATTGGAGTCAACTATCATAAAAATATTTTTATTGGATCAATATATTAATAAAATCCCCTTCATATTACGGGTAATGCCCTTTGTTACAGCTCCCTATTTTAGCTAATGAACTTTCCCTCCTTGTGTCCTCATCTTGTACATTTATTTTTCTTAACTCAAAATATTATTACTTACAAAAATAATTAAGAATAAAATAAAAAATAATCTGTTGTTCATGACTAATTAATTAGTACCTTCTTTTAAAAATAACACAATGCTTTATTAAGATTATGTATTGAAACCCATTTTCAAAAGGATATAATAATTTATAAATTGGTCAAAGTTTTATAATAATTACATCTCATTTGTAACGTTTACCTCCAATTATCTAATACCCTTATGGATAAAATTGTCAACTTAGCTGTTTATTTATTTGCTGTTTCAAAATTATCCAGACATGCCCCAGTCACCCTGCATTTTCTCTTTTTGAGGCATTTCGATAAAACAATATTAAACGATGCTCTGTAAATATTTATGAGATATTTTAAATAATATATCGATCACTAATTTATTTATTTACAGCATTAAATATATATACAAATAAATATATTAGGTAACGACCGAGAAGAGGACGAAGAAATTCTACTTCCCAGTTCTACCGACCGGCGGTCGGCAATCCCATTCAAACTTCGAAATTCGATTAAATTTCTCAGGCCATCCCACACGCCTTCAGTCTGAAGGTCGTACCGTCTTAACCCCGCCAAGAGACCTCACCCCTCTGTCCACGGTCGGCCCCCTCTCGCTCTAATCAAATATAAAACCTGAAGCTTCATAAATCTGCTATGCGAAGTAGTTCTGTTTGTTCCTGTTCTTCCACTTTGCCTCTTAATCTCCACCACCATCCATTCAGTAAGTGATTTGAATTCTGCAATATAGGAAGTTTTGAAATGACCGGGGCTACGTCGTCTTCGGAAGGTCGCATCGCTAGAGACATAATCTATGACGCCGGTGCTGGCGCTGCTGCAGGTCTGCTTAGATTTTGGAGCTTCAATTACTCTAATCAGTTAGGGTTCTTTATATTTTTACTCTTTGATTTTAGTTAATTTTATAATTACATTTTCATAATTGAATGCACTATCGAGAAATGTATTAGAACTGCGAATGACTGCGAAAGGAAAGTTTAGTTTCTTCTGTTATCAGTTCTGTAAACTTGCTTTCCCATTGTTGAATTTAGATCTTGTTTTATGCTCTCGTTTCTACTCGACAAGTGTATCTAAATTTGCTGAGTTCGAAGTATGCTTTGTGCTTGCGGCTCAGGTGCTATCGCTGCTACGTTTGTTTGTCCATTAGATGTGATTAAGACGAGGTTACAGGTCCATGGCCTTCCCGATGCGGCCTGCTCTGGTCACAAAGGTACGTCAGTATAGGCCTGTTTACTTGGGCTTTCACTGTTTTTAGGATATCAATTGTACTGTGTCAGTCATCGTAATCATTATGTACACTATGCTCTTTTAGTACATATTACGCTGGACAGACATCATAACCCATAAACTACATTTAGAGGACAAAATCACGGGAAAAGTATAGGGGTAATATATAGACTTTCTTACATGTGTATTATTACCATTCTTATTTATCCTCTTTCCCGTTATCTGGGAAGTATGCAAGAATTCCATTCATGAATACAGCAATGATGTTGCTATCCAATCGTACTATTATTACCCAAGTACTTTGTTTTGGATCTAGTAAACAACTCTGAGATCATTTTTCCTTTTGGAAGGACCATACGTGGTTAAGGATCTCCACCCAAAAAGAAGAGAAAAACAAGGGAATCAAAGAATTCGCAAGTGTAATTATGAAAGAACCATTTCCATCTGTTGTGTTGTTGAAAATTTTCTCTCTTTAAGTTAGCCAAAAAGCTCTCTCAGAAAACTTAGGGCACTGCATGTTGATCACAAGAAGTTAAAAATTATACGAATTATAGAATCAGAAAGAGACTTGCTGAATTCATACTAGCTTTAGAGCAATTGAAACAAACTAAATCTGTTTTTATTGGACATTGCAGTATATTGTTAACTTCCTAGGATTGTCGATTTTATTATCAGCTATCCCAGCTGCCAAATAAAGTATTATGATGTACCAGAATTTTGAATAACTTGTTGGAACTTGTGCAAATGTAAGGTGGTTAGAAGACCTGTATGCTCAGCGAGCAGTCATATATCAAGCTTGGTTGAGACTTGTTTGTCCATTGTTCAGAGTGTAGAAGTTTGAACTTAAACATCTGGAACAAGCTCAGCTTGAATAAAGTCTAATTTCACTTTTTTATTCATGAACAAGCTAATTAAAGAGCTTGCAACAACACTAGTTAGGGAAGGAAAAGCCTACCTGTGAGTAATTGCAAGGATGAGTGTTACTCTGCCATAAGTAGTCATAATCCCCAAGAACTCCTTTTGAGACATTAAAGTGCTCTGTAGGTTAGTTTAACTTACATCCCAGGAATAAGTAGGAGGCTCAGGGGCATTTTGACTGTTTCTTAGTGAAAATATTATCAAACACATTGAATCATCTAATAGAGGGCGAGTTGATTGCACCAGCGGGGGTCAATTTTTGCATTAGACTTAAACAACATCATTATGCTTTGTACAATTTGTGAAGCTTATTTGTTGGTTGTTGCTTTCAATTCTTCAGTGTCTTACAATTTTGCATTATATATTTATTCTTATTTTCTAACTAAAAGCAGGTAGTATTATTATTACAAGTATGAAAGATATCGTAAGGAAGGAAGGTTTCTTGGGATTGTACCGGGGCCTCTCACCAACAATTTTGGCTTTACTTCCAACTTGGGCCGTGAGTATAGTTTTTTGGGCTTATATTTGAATAAAAGAGAGAGATGGATTAATTTTATTTGCTTAATTTTAAGAACTTTATGTATTATTTTGTGCGAAGGGTCTGTTGCTAGAGTAGTAGTATGAATGGTTTTATAGTGGCAAAAAGTAGATTACATCTTCCTTGTCATGTGGAGGCTATTTCAGTCATATATTACTTTACTGGTGCCTTGTTGATGTTTTTAATGCAGATCATAAGAATCAATCCTTATTTATGTTTCCACTTTGTCACTGCCACCAAACAGGCTCTACCCTTTTAATTATTGTTTCTTTCAATAATGACCAAGCAAATTGTCAATGATGTTATCCTGTCCCCAAAACACTTGTCTCAGAGCTTTTCTAAGAAGATCAAACCTGCGAGGAAGGAGATAGTTCTGGTGTGAGAAAAGCTATTTTTGTTTATGGTTATGCAATGAACCAAGCTATTGTGCTCATTACACATTTGTTAGGTCAAAGGCTCGTTTGAGCTTGATTTCTGAGGCTTTACAGAAGCTCAGACTACTATTGAGCTTGTGAAGTAGAAGATCCTAGCTTCAGCAACCTAGTATTTGGCTTGAATTATGTTTGCATTGTGAAGAAAAAAGCCCTACTGGGCTCTACTGTCATTGCTAGTTTCTAAGGTTGTTTGAGTCTAATCCATAATCCTTACCTAGCAACTGATTAACTTAACAAGAAAAGTTCATCAGTTTATTCGGTTTGACAAGACTTCTTTGTAGTTCTAGTTCTTAGTCAATCTATCCATGACATTTGCTGGAGAAAACCAATTAGGAAACACATTTTCTCTGCTAGTGATTTCAAAGGGGTGAAGCATTTATTGCTGTCTCACAGATACTGAAAACCTTCCCATCAGACTCTGTAAACTAGTGAATTGCACAGTCCACCGTTTCTAGAACCTCAACACTAGAGAAGACTAAAGCTTAAAGCTCCAGAGCTGTGTTAGGATAAAAGTAAATATTCTGCATTCTTCTTTGTCTTTTCCCCTTCAATTGTCTGAGGGAAAAAAAATTGATCTACATTGCTTACAATATTTCTTGTTGTCTTTTTCCTTTTTTACCCGTGTGTTTTTATGGGATCCTTTTTTTGTGGGAATGTGTGAATTGCTATCTTATAAATCATCTGTAATTCTCTAAATGACAGACATGCTCATTTGATACGTAGGTGTACTTCACAGTTTATGAGCAAGTTAAAGGAGTACTGCTATCACATGGTTATTATTCCTGGCAATATTTATGTTATAAATTGTTTCATTATTTCTCTTTTTGTCTGTGTGATCTGTTCTTGATAATCTTTTTCTTAATGATGCGGCCAACTAGTTTCATGTGGGTTTTACATCACATCATGTGTGTTGATCTAGGGGATGGTAGTGGACAGCTCACAATCAGGGCAAATATGATAGCTACTTCTGTTGCTGGAGCTGCCACTGCTATTACAACTAATCCATTGTGGGTTGTTAAAACCAGGCTCCAAGTAAGTTGGATATTGAGTCGTATGTTTTTCTGTTCCAACATGCTATTGGGATATAAATATGGAATTTCCATACAATTCAAGCTTGCATACATAGCTGAAATCTGCAGTTCTGATTGTCTTAATTATGTCAGAGAATTTTCATTGTTTCTCTATTGAATGTCCCATGCCATTTTACAAATTAGTGATCATTGGGAAAATATTCTTGTTTTTCCATTTTATCAGGCCGCACATCTTAGAGGATTAACTTTCTGCCTGGCATAATTAGAGCAGATGAATCAAGCTAGAGGTTCTTCCAATATGAGCCTTTCAAATACAACTTCTTGCATACTGGTGGAGCTTTAGTGTGTGTAGTATTGACAAGGAGAATATCACGGACTAATAGAGTAGGATTGACAATGTCTGATACCACTTGCCAGCTCAATTTGAACTGAAATGAAGTTATTGGGTTGGTTGGGCAAAATGGACTCTTCTACCTCTTCAATGAACAGGTTAATGTGCATGAACATGCAGAACTGAAAAATGCTGCAATTTATACACAATGAGAAAATAAAATAACCAAAATAACATTTCTATGTCATAAGGATAGGTTATGTATACTGAATCTCTGCGGACTGTATGATGTGGAAGTCTAGTGCATTTGCTCACCCTGTTTATAAGTAAATCATCCCTTAAAATCGAACATTGATGACTAGGCATGCCTTGGACAACGACAGATTTTCTAACCTAGTATTTGTTAGAGATTCTACCAAGCAAAATTTTGTTAGAAGTACTAAAGGTTTTATTGCAGCAGACAAGGGTATTTTTTCTTCCGGTGAAAAATCTGATTGTGATTGACATGCATTCACCAATTTAGGTATCTCTCGTGACAGGTTCCCTTTTTCGGGTATGATAGTTTCCTAATGCGATCAATTTTTATCATACATGAAAATGTCTTAAATAATGTAGCGACCAAATAGCTTAATAAATTTTGATTACTGCATTCAAGAACCTATTATTTTCATATGTATGTCTTGAATTAATCATGCATTTGAAATCAGAAGCCATCTTATTTTACTATCATTGTTTTTGGTGAATATGCATTAAAAAGTTTTTCTATAGATCCCGTTGGTCACTCAATAAATAAGCAGGGTTGTTTTCTGTACTTGAGTCAATAAGTAGGTTAAAATTTGACTTTGTATAATATATGTCAATTTGACTTGGAGGTTCATATAATTTTTGCTTATAGCCAATTGAACTTGGCAAATGCAAGTTGTAACATTTTCCAAAAGATGAATAAAACATTTTATGTGTTGCATGAACAGCGGAAAACTATTGATTTTGTCTTTGTGCAAAATCCCCCTTCCATAGAACTTTGATTTCTTTTCCTGAGGTGAACTATCGATTTTGTTTTCCTGCAGACGCAGGGGATGAGGTCTGATGTGGTTCCATATAGAAGCATACATTCTGCTTTAAGTAGGATGGTGCATGAGGAAGGAATTCCAGGATTGTATAGGTAAGTACTCTCTAACGCGTAGTACATTGGTCCTTTTAAAGCTTAAACTGAGAGCTGTAGTAATTTGGATAGGTAGTTGAGCATAACAAATGCTTCACAAATCCCACAATATATGAGTATGCCTTATTTGGGTTCCCCCCCCCCCCCCCTTTTTTTTTTGGTAATTTGTTTTATAGTAATAATTTCTTGGTTTAAACAGGGGACTTTTGCCTTCATTGGCAGGAGTAAGTCATGTTGCCATCCAATTTCCCACATATGAAAAAATCAAGTCCTATTTAGCAAGAAAGGGTAATTGGCTCATTTGATTTCTATATTCTTTGTCAGTAGCCTTAGATTTAGTGTGACATGTTTGTTTGGTTCCCAGAGAACACTACAGTTGACAAGCTGAGCCCGGGAAATGTGGCAATTGCTTCTGCAATATCAAAAATAACAGCTTCTGTTACGACTTATCCTCATGAGGTATGCTTCTGGTTGAAATATTTCAGGAACTAAATGTATGCATTCAAGCCAATACTGATTCAGAAGTTATGTTTTTGGCAGGTTATACGTTCCAGGCTCCAAGAACAAGGGCAAGCTAGGAACCGTGAGACTCGATATACGGGTGTCATTGATTGCATCAAGAAGATTTACCAAACGGAAGGTCTTCCTGGGTTTTATCGTGGGTGTGCCACGAATTTATTTCGAACCGTGCCATCAGCTGTCATAATATTTACTAGTTTTGAGATGATACACAGGTTTCTGCAGCGGGTGCTACCTCCTCCGACAAAGAAGTTGTCAGCCCAGACCTAAAATCGAAGGCCATGTCAAGCCTCGGCTGGCTGATGGAGATACAGGAGAAGAAAATGTCTCCCATTCACAGCAGCTACAACACCAATCAAGTTAAGGACTCCCGTCTAAACTCATGTGGGTAACAAAGGGCCCGCTAACAGGAAGACACTAATATGATCATTGTGAAGTTATTGTATGATGATGAAAAGAATTTCTGCAAATTGGAATTGTTAAGACAAATGAGAAATTGAAGAAAAGAAGATTGTAATTTTTTGAAAATGCAAAAATTAGCTTGGTTGATGCTGCCTTGTTGTTGCTATTGTTGTATTGAGTTATTTGAAACTCAACACAACCTGTTAAGCTTAACGCAGATTTAAACTTCTTGATCATAGTCGAGCAGCAATAATAGCATGATGTTTGATAACCTAGCATATGGAATGAATAATCTCAAGATTCTGAACATCAAGGTATAGAAATCTTTGCTTAAAGGCAACTAATGTAACAAAGCATAAGTCATTTAATTTGTAAGTTACAGGGCCCACATCAAATTTCCCCATATTGCCTTTCGATCTCAATATCCCTACGAGTGTGACGTACAAACAAGAAGACGAGCAGAAAAAAATTTTGACTCATAAGTTTTCATCTACCTTGACTTCAAAAAGCAAATCCTCAACAGCTGGCGCTAGGCGTAGTAGACCTACTGACCCAGTTCCCCATCACAGAATTTGGCGATGATGCTTGTTGAACATTCTTCAAAAGCCCCTCATTTGTCTCTCTCCTGTCCGACTCTCCATCATTCTTATTCATCTCCTTCACCTCCAACGCCTCATAATCTGCACTCTCAATCCTCTTCAAGGCCTCAAGAACCTCGTCCATGGAGGGCCGGAGTTCTTTATCTTGTTGCAAACATTGAAAAGCAAGCTCTGCTACCGAAGTAGTCATCCGTTTAACCTCATAATTTGACTCAAATGCAAGTCGTAGATCGACCAATTCGTTGAGTCTACAACGTTGGATTCTGCTCATCGCATAGTCTGATAAATTAATTTCGTGACTGTTTCTACAAATATCAACAGCAGGCAATGACGATATTAACTCAATAAGCACAACCCCGAAGCTGTAAACATCGCTCCTAGTTGTCAGTTGGTAGCACCGGTAATATTCAGGATCAAGATAACCGGGCGTCCCTTGGGGTACAGTTGAGATGTGGGTTATATGAGTGGGGAACAGCCGTGACAGCCCGAAATCTCCCACTTTAACGTGAAAATTGTTATCCAAGAGAACATTGCCTGTCTTGACATCACGGTGTATGGTATCAGAAGCATGGAGATAGGACAATGCAGCAGCGGTCTCTATGCCAATTCTCATACGGATAGGCCACGTCAGTGATTCAGATTTTGCCCGATCACCGTGCAGATGATCAGCGACGGTTCCATTGGGAACATATTCATAGACAAGGAGTTGCTCATGGCTGCGACGTGAAGTGCAACCATAAAGAGTTACGAGGTTCTGATGGCGTAAACGGGCAAGGATTTCTACTTCATTCATAAACCGCTCCACCTGCTTATAGTTATTCTGATACAGGCGCTTGACTGCAACTTCCCTCCCATCTTTTAGTTTGCCTAATAAGGAAGTCTCAATTGTGAGATATCATGAAGGGTGACACTGTCATCTTGACTGTAAATTGGCTATTTTATGACGGGAGTGAACATTCTTATCTTCTTACCTTGATATACAGCTCCAGAGCCTCCATTTCCAAGCTCTCTTGTAGGATCAAAGTTATTTGTAGCTTCTTCAAGATCACTGTGGGAAAAAACTGGAACACCAAAATATTTACTGCGTCCATCAAGGTCTGATGTTATTACACCAGAAGAAATGGACCTTGATAGCTTTGTTGAACCTAACTTGAGCTTGTCATGGTTCCATAAGCTAATAAGGGCGACCACCATGATTATCCCTCCGGGAATGACTGATGAAGGGAAAACCAGCAGTTACATTTTATTGTCTATTGGCACACAAAACGTTTAGAAGATATGTGAATAAATGGAGTCACTAAAAGATAATATAAAAAATGATATTTTTAAACTCTTGGAAACTGCACCTACACATTGGAATGCCATCTAAAATGGTTCGAACACAAAATATAGGTCACCTAAAAGAACATGAAATAATGTGATCAAAAAATGTTTTTGATCTGCTCTTAGAAGATACTGCATTATATCAGGTGGAATAAAGAGATCCGATTGATATAATCAACCCAATTTATTGAAACTTAATAGTTAAGGCTTTGCTATTGTTGTTTCTCGCAAGGGTTTAGTAAAGGAACAAAATGTAAATTCGTGTTTGAAAAGAGACGTTACCTATTCCAAGGATGAGCCCCAATTTACTTTTTCCTGCAAAATAGAAGCATTAATTAACCATCATCTTCCTACAAGTTCGATATGAACATATATTGCAGCAACATAGCAGAGTGAACAGTAAGAATTGAGATGTGCCCATTATCACTTGGTCAATATTCTGAGCGAAAATCTCTGCACAACTCGGCCTTAATAGCTAATCAAATGGAAAAATTGGGGTTATCCAGATAAAGAGGAGAGATTCTGGCATTATGCAGAAGTTAAGTTGTGAAATGGGAAAGAAGTATAATCCATTTCTTCACCCTTTTTACAGTTTGTGCACTGAAGATCTTTACATTGGCGTGGCCTTCATAAGCAACACAGTCAGGACAATTACAACAGGACAATTACAAGATGAGCGATAAAAAGATAATTAAAAACATTGGAGGCCATTTAGGAAGACTAAGGTCATCACCTGCATCACAATTTGGGTGTCCAGAAAAGGATTCATCATGAAAAACATTTTGAAAGAAATGGATGAAATTGGGACGATGAATATTTCCAGAGGCAGCGAAATTTTAAAGAGTTATTGTGGGTGGGTTTCTAAAAACCATTGATCTTGATATCTATCATGCCCCTCAAGGAAGGACAGCCCTTTGAAGGACAAATTTAAAATGTAAATCAAAATGATTTTCAGTATATAAAAAATGGAAGCGTAACCAAATCAAGCTGCTGCTTCTATACTAGATCTTCAATGCCACAAATTCCAATAAATTAATGTAGCAGGTCTTAATTTTTAGATTCTGACCGTTTTGTGTAGCTTCTGAAATGAATTTATAGTAATTTACAGAGTAAATTTTCTTCAAAATGCTTACAAAGCATCTCCTTATTGGGTTTGGTCACTCCATTCCGGGTAACTTAACAAACAGACAAGTAACAAACAGACAAGTCATTGGTGGATCACACATGTTTTGTGTGATGTGGCAATTGCCGAAGTTAGAAGTCCGGTCAATAGGATGTTGACCGGCTGAGAAAGGAAATGAATTTCTCCGAAGAAGATTTCTCTGGAGTAGATTTCTCTGGAGTGGATTTTTGGAGTATAGATGCTGTAGTGGAAATCCAGAAAAGAATGGTCGGACAAAGTGGCCGGTCAACGGGTTGACTGGCTGAAGGTGCGTGAAATACACTTTGCCAATATGGGACAAAGTGACCGGTTAACGGGTTGACCGGCTGAAGAGGCAAATAGTCGATCAATGGGTTGACCGGCTGAGGAGGCAAAATGGCCTGCTAAATGCGCGCGGAATTCGCCAGTTGCATTATAGATTCCGGTCAACGTCCCGGTGAAGGCAGACGAAATTTGTCGTGGTGCAGAAACAGCTGAGGGATGGAAACAACCTTGGTGCATAAAACAGCCAAGGTGTAGAAATGGCTGTGGTGCATGGAAACGGCCGCTATGCACAGTAATGACCGAGAACTTGGGATAATGTCCGAGGTCATTGTCATTGCCTGAATACATTAAGAAACGCCTGAGGACCTCTGATGATGGCTTTGCTAAATCTGCAAAGTCTGCGTACCAAAGTTGGTAGCTGTCAAAAGAGAGAAAGGCGGCATTTGCGCAGGTAGCTTTTCAGAAGGATAGTTGATCTTCAGAACTGATACCTGATTGGCGAAAAAGGGCAACATCTCCCGACAGGACGGCACATGGTAAAGTTGATGGCAGGTTGCAGAGTTGGTGGCAGGCGTTTGCTCACACGTAATCTGCCTATTAGGCAGATGGTCTCCAAGGAAATTAGTATATATATATATATATATGCATGTTGGGCATGCGTGAACAAGATAAAGTCTATAGGCTGTAAAGTCCAGAGAGACGAAATCTAGTTGAGGCGGTGAAGTCATAGCGGTGAAGTCCAGGAGTGTGTGAAAAAGAAAAGAGAGTAGAGTACAGCATTAGTGAGAGGAAAAAGAGAAGAAAAATAGAGAGATAAGAACAAAGGAGAGTTTTTTTGCTTACTCCGGAGAGGTTTTTTCTTAGTCAGTATTGGGTGTGTAGCAGATACTATATCTCGGGGCCCTTATAACCAATTTTTTACATAGTGAACTTGTTGTAGATTAAGTGTCTCGTGATTTTTTTATACAGTTTGTAAAAAATTTTCACATAAAATTTGTGTGTTCCTCATCTTTCTTCCATTGTGTGCTTATGTGCATTCCTGCTGACCGGCCTTTTCCCCCCTACACTCCTCTTATTGGCAATGGCAGTATACATAAAGAGACAGAAGACTTACTTGTGGGTTTACAGCTGACATCA